>PVIA01001706.1:204877-256833 GCA_004024845.1 Tonatia bakeri | reverse complement strand
TGGGACAACTGCAATAACATAATAAAATAAAAATTAAAAATAAAAACAAATAATTGTATGGACTGCTAAAAAATTATTCCAGAATATATTAATCACAAAGCACAGATCAGAACAGTCAGTATAGTGTTTTTCCATTGGTTTATATGTCAAAATTTTTTAGAATCATACAACAGAAAAGTTAATACTGTGTATCCGTGGGAAACAGGAATGAAAACTGCATTGGAGGGACATGTACTTTTCACTGTATACCCATGGCTCCCAAATGGTGCACCAAGTTACCTTGGGGCACTGGAGGATAATTCATAAATTTGAGGCAAACACAGTAATACTAGAAATTCGTTGTGCATTGTGAAAATTACTAGGTCAAGGTAGTTCATATTTGCAGCATTAGATCATAACACGTTTCTTTCAATCATCTTATATCTTTCCAAATTTGGGTTTTTGGCAGTCACTATTCTAAACGAACAAGTGACCCTGTTGGGTCATCTAAAAGACACACCATTTCGGCTCGATTTATCTTCACCCTGAAGTGACTGAAGAGGCCCTGCTAGGTTAGGTCAAAAGATCCAGAGGCCATCCTCATTACTAAACAAGGAAAAACTTCCCAAACCCCCTTAAGTAGGTATCATCATCAATTTATATTATGGAAAATTGGGACATTGTTAGGCATTGTTAGTAGGAGTTGATCTGGAAAGATACTCAGATAATGGTAACAGGATGTGAAGGTTGAGGGAGAATAGAGCTGAGATTAATGTGGCTATTTCTATCTCGGAAGCCATGAAGGGTTTATGGCTACCCTTTGAGATGGAGCAGCTCAGTCTTTCTGATTCAGCCCCTTTGACTGAAAGTGACCCCACCATTTCTATTCTGTGTGTTTGTTTCTATTGTTCTTCAGATTCCACATATAAGTAACATCATGTGGTACTTATCTTCCTCTGACTCATTTCAGATGAGTATTCATGCTGACATCTACACCTGTGATTGTTCCCTGGACCCGTGTTCCATTCTTTAATTTGAGGGTTACAGTTTCATGACTCAATTTCATCAAAAATCTCACGAGCTTCATCCTAACAGAGCCGTCACGCTTTCAGTCCAAGTGCACAAAAAAAAACAACTGAGGGCCCACGGACTGGAGTATGAATGGCTAGAAATGCCTCCTCCTAGGCCTCAGATGTAAAAAAAAGTCTCTGGCTCATTTCAGTTAGCATAACACCCACTGGGTCCATCCACGCTGTTGAAAATGGTAAGGTTTTGTTCTTTTATATGTCAAATAATGTTCCATTGTACTGTAGTAATTATGTATAGTGCCAGTTAAGTACTGGGAATATCAAGGGGAACACTTTGTAAAGTATCTGATTGTCTACTATACTGTATGCCTGAGACTTATACAAAATAATATTGAATGCAAACTGTAATTTTTTAAAAAATTTAATGTTTACCCAGGAGAAGGAAAAAAAGGAACCTGCACTAGAATGACCGGATTTCCTCATTGCTCTGTGCTCAGCAGAGACATTTACTGTAAGTACATTGAAGCTAACTCTAGAAAATCGGCATTCATGGTCTGGCTCCTTTCTTCCCTTGTGACTTGTGCAGGAGCCCTGGTTCCAGGGACTTGACCGAGGTCACCTGTTAAGACTGTGGCAGAGCCAGGACTACAGAGCAGGTCCTCTGGTCTATGTTCGGTTCTTCCTCCATTCCACATCGCTGCTTCCCCATGTAAGTGAGAGCATGAGGGACTGAAGTTCCATGCTTTGACCAACTGTATTTTCCTAATTTTTAAACAATGTTTCAATTACAGCTGACATGCAATATTATATTAGCTTCCAGTATACAGCCTAGCGGTTAGACATCACTATACTTTACGAAGTGATGCCCTGATGCCATGACCTGCTTTAGACTTCGAGAGTCTAGCGGACATTGTGTTAAGTTTAATTGTGAGACTTCCTCATCTTCATTTTCCTCTTTTGCTTGGTGGAGGTGATAATAACATGTACTCCACAGGATTTTATGATGATTAAGTGAGATAATGTGGGTAAAGCACTTAATGTAGTGTCTAGCGAGGGTAAATTTTGAGTAAATGTTGGCCCTTACTCTTGGCTTAGAGCTTGATCTCTGGTGCCAGTAAAGCCAGGTTCCAAGTTCCCATCTTGTCCCTCGCTACATGTGTGACTTTGAGCTGGTAGTTACTTCAGTTTTTCCAGGTTTCGGTTTCCTCAACTGTCTCATAGGATTGTTGTGCGGATGCAATGAGATCATACATGTAAAGCAGTGAATACAGCGCCTTTTACAGAGGAAGTAATCAATTTAGATAGTAATACGTGATTGTTAATGGGGGTTCCAATAGAAATTCGACATGAGTTTCCTGCCTGGAACAATCTTAATTGTCTAATGATGAAAGTCTGCCATTAGGAATTGTGATGGGCTCCTCCATGTTCTACCCTCTCCTGTCCTCTGTCCAATTCCTTTCCCAGATCCTTCCTTCATACTCAGATGTAAGGGGCCGACAGCATAGAACATGACTTCTCTCCGTGGGACTTGCATTTTCCAAAGGACCAAAACCCTAAGGTTGAAGAAGGAAACTCTGTGATGCAAATTCTAGCCTTGGTTTGGAGCAGTGTTGCTCAGTCTCAGAATTCTTATCATTTTGGGCTGGATAACTGTTGTGGGAGACTTTCCTGCACATTGTAGGATGTCTAACAGCATCTCTGGCCTCTATTCACTAGATATCTGTAGGGCAACACCTCCCCTCTCACTTATGACAACTAAAAAATATCTCTAGATGTTGCTACATGTTTTCTGGGGAGAAAAATCACTCATAGTTAAGATCCATTGGTAGAGGATTCTCTGGGGAAGTGAGGTCTTCCAGGATACATTAAAATCATATCAGGTGTCATAAGTGTGAAATGCCTTATGGGCCAGAGAGATGAACATGCAAGGAATCAGAGAAGTGTAACTAAAGAGTAGTGAGGCTTGTAGCAGACTGGAGAGTGTATGCCCCGTGTAAAGGCATTCAAAAGGCATAAAAGAAGTCTCTGTGGGCCAAAGTACATCTGAGGATTGAAACAAACTGCCCATTGGATCCTGAGATGGAGGCAGTTCCTTAGGATGGCACAGCTCTGGCACATGCCCTCTTCATTTGGGCTAGTGATCCCTGACTCAGTTTCTGTTCTTCCCCCTTCCCTTTCCTGCCTTCAGAATAAGAATGCTCCTGAATAATCAAGGCACACAAAGTCATCATATAAGACAAATATTTTTAAATTCCACTACACTGTTTAAAATTGATGTACGTGCTATTCAGATAAACACATTTCCAAGGCTATCCAATAATTTGAAACTGCTTATCTGTTATGTGGAAAAAACAGTAACAGAGGAGAGAGAATCACAAAAGAACACCAGAAAAACATAAATCAAAATGTCAACAGGAATTGTGTCAATGCTGATTTTTCTCTCTATTTTTATTTTCCTATATTTTTATTTATTTATTTTTAAAAAGGTGAATGTCATACTGCAAGACGTCCGTAATGAAAGGAATGCTTCATGCCACCCAGCACTTGTCCAGGTGGGGGAAGGTGTCACAAAATCAAACGATAAAAATTCCAGTAGCTAAGCCAGCCCTCCCCATCCCCGCCCTGTTGGAGGCATCTTGTTTGATGAATAACAAGAGAACCTGGAGTTCCCCACGTGTGGTTATTAACATTAATAACAACTGGAACACTAATCTCTGCCCACTGTATTTTGTTCTCCGGTTGCTTTCTGCTGCTTTTTAATAATGCACTCTTGCTTTTTCCCATGTACTCCACATTACACACATGCTGTACTGCTCTACCTTCCCTCGATTTATGCGTGTCTCTAGCAGATGGTTGGGCCAGTCCACCTCTGGTGCTTGTTTAGCATAACAGAGAGCTCGAGGACGGGGGCTGCTCACAAGGTTCAGCTTGCATTTCTGGATCCTGGTGCGGTAAACACGGGGTAAAGGCCAGCACTTGCCATCTCTGACCTACCTTCACAGCAATTAAGGATGGCTTTTCCTATTTGTATTTCAAGAGTTGTTTTTCCTCTCTCCTTTATCCCCCCACCACCACTCCCATCCTTTTCCTTGGTCCTCCCTAGATTTCTATAGCACTTCCCATGGTGGTGGCAGGAACAGGGAATTTTCCAGGGAAAGAAATGCCATATTGAAAATCCACAACTGGGAGTCCCTGTCTAATCTCTGTTTTTGGTGATTGAATCTTAATGAGGATTGGCAGGTCAGACCTTACTTACCCAGCCCTTTCCCCATCTAGAGAAAAGTGTGTGACATCAACTATCCAGTCTCCTCAGTGTGGTAGGACTTCTGAGTGCATATGGGTGTGAGGCATTAAAGAAGTTGGGATTGGCCTCAAATAACACACTTCCAGTCTCTTGAAGCCTGTGGAGTGGTTCGAGTCACCTCCCAGGAGCTTGGCCTTCTGGCTACCTCAATTCAGAGCTATACTTCTCCCCATGCTCTCAGCGCATTGATTTTAAACTCCTGTGAGTCTAAGGAGTACTTAAAGGATACTTACTATGGCCCCCAAAAGTTTTGGTTTTGTTTGTCTGATCTGGGTCCTAAGATCTAGGCTTTCATGGTAGGGACTAATAAGGAGTTGAAAGTTGCTTTTGTTCTCGGGTGCTCCAAGCTTCGCCTTAGAGATTTAAGATGTACACAGCTGGAGATGACAGAGCTCTGAGGTGCCAGCCTGAAGTTTACTGTATGTTATTTCCATGTGGATGGAGAAAACAGTGATTTCTAATTCATAAAAAATATCCCCAGGTGCCAGTCATCACATACTTTCACAGTTGCAGCTTAAAAGTACTCTGTGCAATGTATTCACAGAAGGCAGGAAAGGGGGGTTGCTTCCCTCTTACCCCAGGTGAAGAAGGAAAAAATGGAACTTTGTGGAGAGGAAGCCAAGAAAACCTTTGGGGTGGTGTGATTGTTGGGGGAGGAGCCTGGATAAATGGTGGTCTCCATATATTTTCAGGACATCTCTTTTCTCTCCAGAGCTGGAGGAAAATCAATATCTTGTTTTCAGATGGGTAAATGGAGTCGCCTCTTTAAAGTGCCCCGGTCAGTTCACCACACGTCGGGCAGCTGCTGCTTTCTGGGCTGCCCCTCGATTCCCAGGCTAGCAGGATTGACAAGGCGATGATAAACTAACGTGCCCCCTCAGCTCTGGGTGTGCGCCATTGTTCCCGCAGCTGAGACCCTCTGCTGCTATTTGCTTTCTCCCACATACATTATTCAACAGCCCAGGAAAAGGCCAAGAACCTCTTTCATTCAGGAATTCTGTGTTAAAATAATCAATTTCAAACTGAAGCCGGGAAGGCCAGCTTGCTACAGGGAGAGCCTATTAATAAGCCACCAGTCTTTTCCATTTGCATTGAACTCATGCCTGTATTGTGGTAATATGGGATTATTTTTTTTTTTCAGTTTCCTCCAAGAAACTAAACATCACATTGGTTCTCCTGCTCTTTCATAAAGAGCATGTAGAAGAGCTTCTTCGTTTGATCCTGTCATTAATAGAACACTAGAGGCCATATTTGTGCCTTCTACTCTGCACTGGCTAATTCTGATTTTGAAAGTACTTTTAAAAAGCCATTAACTCTCCATGAAATGTACCAGGAAGGAAAGTTTTCAAGTGTTTTGTTTTCCATTCATTGGCGTTACATTTCTTGCCTTGCCTCTCCTGCCCTCTGCCTCTAACCCTTCCCCCAAGTGCATACACGCACACGATATTCCAACACCAAGCCAAAAAATTAGAAACCTTGCGTATATATAATATGTATTGTATGTATATAATATATACATGTTATATATGTATAATATACATATATAACATATATATGTCAGAATAAGTTTTAAGTGCCTTCCGGCAGCCTCACAAGATGCTTTCCCAAATGGGTGAGCTTTTCCTATTTGGTTAATAAAGGGTTAATCAGAAACTTCCTTTCTGTGGCTGCCTTACTATCAAAATTCTAAGTTTGTGTCAGTCCTGTTTTGTGCCTTTGAACAACTCAATGAACAAAAAGTAATTAATAATAATCACCATCATGTAATCAGTTCAACTAATGTTTATTGAACACCAGTTGTGTACACAGGAAATCCTCAGGACTTTAACTTGGGGCACTGCAATGAATCAGTTATGAGTCCCCACGTGTCTTGTGAAACACAAGTTTTTAATAGGGTCGCCAGGTTTAGCAAATAAAATTACAGGACACTTAAGCGAGCTTGAGTTTTCAAGAAATAACAAATAATTGTTTAGTTTAACTATGTTCCATGCAATATTTGGGACATACTTATACTAAAACATGTCACTGTGTGCCTGAGATTCGAATTTAAGTGGGAGTCCTATCTTACATCTGGAAAACCTACTTTTTAAATGAATTCTTGACATGACCTGGAGGTTTTTGATGTTGGTATTTTATGCTTCCTTCTTACCGTCAAAATTGAGAACGGAGAGAAGTTGCTTCACTGCAGGCTTAGTGAGCAGAATTCAGGTTAATAAAAATGTAACGTGCCCTATCTGGTGTGGCTCAGTGGATTGAGTGCTGGCCTGCGAACCAAAGGGTCATTGGTTTGATTCCCAGTCAGGGCGCATGACTGAGTTGCAAGCCAGGTCCCCTGTACAGAGTGTGTGAGAGGCAACCACACACTGATGTTTCTCTCCCTCTCTTTTAAGGAAAAAAAAAGTAACATTTTCATGTAAGGATATTTTTCAACTAACTTGTAGAGAGTTTTCCCCCCTCTTTTTTCTTCCACAGGTGGCATAGGATAGATATTTTTCTATTTTTCAAATTTTTTGTTATATAATGATCAAAAGTACTAAACTATTCTTTTTTTTTAAGATTATATTTATTTATTTTTAGAGAGGGAAGGGAGGAAGGGAGGGGGGGAGGGGGGAGAGAGAGAGAGAGAGACATCAATGTGCGGTTGCTGGGAGACATGGCCTGCAACCTAGGCATGTGCCCTGACTGGGAATCGAACCTGCGATGCCTGGTTCGCAGCCCTCTCTCAATCCACTGAGCTACACCAGCCAGGGCTAAAAGTACTAAACTATTCTAAAGTAATTTTAAATAATTCAAAAACAGGAAGTTCCTATCCCAGTAGTGATTGATTTAATAAAAATAAAAACAAGTTGCCCTAAATAATTCCATCTGCATCCTATACAGTCCCAAGTAGTGCTAAGCACTAGAGGGACAAGCAGAGGTGAATGTGTCCATGGGAATGCCCAGTGTGTGGACACTCACGGAATAATGGCTGCAGCTGACCGTGAGCATGTCGTGTCACAGGAAAGACACAGAGGAGCAGACACCTGCGACCAATGGTAGGGGCACACCTCAGAGATCAGAGGATTGACTCAGCCTAGATTTTGGAAAGTAGGAAAAGTTACAACTGCCAAAGCACATGACTAGGATCTACAACAGCAATTTTCAACCTTTTGCATCTCGTGGCACACATAAACTAATTTCTGAAATTCTGTGGCACACCAAAAAAATATATTTTTTGCCTGTCTGACTGAAAAAAGGTATGATTTTGATTCATTCACACCAGACAGCTATTGTGCTGTCTGTTGTCATTTTGGTGATTTGACAATCTAAGGGAAAAGAGGTCAGTGCCCCTGGCTGTATATTCAGGTGTCACATGTCTTAGAAATTCTTGCGGCACTGCCATGGCACACTGTTGAAAATCTCTGATCTGCAAGAAGAAATCCTAGTGAACCTTTGATTAAGGGCAGTCTAGGCGCTGAGGGAGCTAAGGCACAGTGACTGCCCTGCCGGAGCATAAAGTAGTTACTATAGGCAGGCAGCCCATGCAAGACAGGAGAGGTCAATGTCAAGAGAGAGGGTATAATAGCAACTACCCTTTATTACAGGCTTACTATGTGCCAGGTTCTGTGCTAAATGTTTTACGTTATTTGTTTCCTTTATTCTCACAATATCCCTTTGAAGTGCCCCGGTTCTTTAGCGGCTCAGAGGAAGGAGGGAACCCCTCTAAAAACTTGGTCTTTCAATGTACCAAGTATATGATTCTCTTTTCCGTGCAGTTTATCTGATTTGTCTAGTCCAATGCTGATAATGTAGTCATTTAATTATGTTGCTGTGGCTTTCTAATGTGTTTGGCTATCTGGTACTATGACATGGTTTTTTAATTTATTGAGGAAAAAGGTAATTTAATGAATGACAATACATCTGACATGTTTCTAGAGGAAAATAACATTGCATGGACACAATCTTTTCTCACCTATTAAAATAAATTGTACATGAAGACTTACATATTAAAAGATAATCAATGTGCAGGAAATTCCTGGAGACTGTAAGTAATGACAGGGCACAAGGCTGGATACTTAGAAGCTATAAAAGAATAGATGAGCCTACCAGATATTATTATATTAATTTAAACCTTTTCTATGGCAAAAAAAATCCCATAAACAAAATCCACAGACAAATTTAGAAAATTATTGGTAATGTAAAGGAGAGAGAGAAGGTATATCTACAATATACAAAAAGTTCTTATACATTAACTAGAAGGTGAGGAACACCCTGCAATAAAAACCTGTAAAGCATGGGAAGAGACACATTCACCGGATAGTAATTTAAGAGACTAAGCAAACTCATGACAAGATGCCCAAATTCACTAGTGGTCAAGAAGGCCCAAAGCCTAGTCATCATGCCATTGCAGCTCCTACTCATCAGGCAGGCACATTAAAAAAAATGTAATATTGCCTCTTCCTAAATGAATGTTGAATGACTCTGCAATATGCTTTAATTCAGTGACCCCACTCCTGACAACATGTCCCATGGAAATAGAAATATAAGCACGCCACACAAGCTTCTATGTACAAGCATGCTTATTGCAGCCTTGGTTGTAGTGCCTTTCTCTCCCTCTGCCTTTCTCTGTGTGTGTGAGAGAGAAAAGCAGAATGCTGTAAATAGGGAGGATGCTTCAATAAATCAGTAATACATTAATACAGTACAATATTATGAAGACATCAAAAGGAGCGAAATAGAGCTCTAGCAGGTGATTCTTAAAAATTTCCACAAGGGATTGTTCAATGTGAAAATAAGATGTGGGAAAGTGTGTTAAATGTCTAATTGTATAAAAGGCACATTTTAAAGTGTGTAATTTCTATGTAATTATTCTGCCATAAAGAGAAGTATAAAAGGACACATACTGAATTGCTGGTATAGCTTAGAAGGGTGGGATGGAGGATAGGGGGCAGTACACGATGTGGGTGGAAGAGTGACCCATACGAAGGGAAGGGGAAGTACAGAGATTGCACTGAAGAAAAGCCCACCTTGTGTGTGTGTTTTCCTTCTTAATGAAAAGTTTAGGAATTCTTTTTCTGCACCTTCTTTTCTGTATAGCCCCAAGGAAGGTTGGGTCTATCATTGGTAGGTCTATTGCCAGGGACAGCAGCTGTCGGTATGTGTGCGAGGCAAACTTCCTTGCTGAGGCAGAAAATTCCAACTCCTGTAAAGTGCAACCTTCATTAGAGCACAGAGACCGTGGCTCTGCCTAGGACCATGACAGTTCACAGGGTACATCAACTTAAAAAAACAAACTTTTAAAAGTCTAAGTCCTAGTTAGCAAGAGTGGCCAGCAAAAATGGGGAAATCCCCCAATGTCACGTGTCACAATATAACCCACCTCTGGGTCATGTCATGAATTATGGAATTGTTTTCAGGGGTGTTCCTCTCTGCCTCCATGCCAAAATGGCTCTGACCCCTAAGATTCTGTTTTCTCAAATTTTCTCTGGCTGACAACATTCCATTTCAGCGATAGGGTTTTGGGAACTGTGCAGGGTGAGGCAAAAGTAGGTTTGCAGTGGTGAGGACATGAAACACAGAGTTTACTTCTATTATTATTTATTATTGTATTATTCCACATAAACAACTGTAAACCTACTTTTGCCTCACCCTATATTTTTTTAAAGATTTTATTTTATTTTTAGACAGAGCGGGAGGGAGAAAGAGAGGGAGAGAAATATCAATGTGTGGTTGCCTCTCACACACCCCCTACTGGGGACCTGGCCTGGAACCCTGGCATGTGCCCTGACTGGGAATCAAACTGGCAACCCTTTGGTTCGCAGGCTGGTGCTCAACCCAGCCAGGACTCCGACTGTATTTTTAAATAAAACTAAGGTAAGAAAATGTTTCCTGGAAGAGTTCTAAGATAGCTGTGCTGCATTTCTAATAAGGTGCTTGCAGTGGTTAATGGAAAACTTCCCACTCACAGTTCCTATAGCCAGGCAGGAGGCCCATCCCACCAAAAAATCAATCCAGTTCAAAGGTGCAGGATGCAGCCTTATTCATCTCTCCAGGGAAAGATGCCAAGAGCCTGAGCTGAGCCTCTGGCAATGGGTGTGGAAAAGACACTCTGCTTGTCGATTCCATGTGAGTATTTTGAAGGGGAACTTAGAATACCATTTATAGAAACAGTCTGGAAGAAGGGCAGGTTTGGGCAAGTGAGAGATTGACTGTCCTGAAGTGGTCAAGGTTGAACAGGGACTTGGAAACGTGAGACTTGCATTTAGCAGACAGGTAACATCTGAAAGAGGTGAAACTAGAAGCCCGTGTCACCAAGAAAGTCTAGAGAGAGAAGAGAGGAGGGGAAGGGACTGTAAATATCACTTCATTTTAGGAGTGGATAGAGGAAGGAGAGCTGGAAAAAAGATAAAGGTGTTGGGAGAGGTTGGAGAGGGAAGCCAGAAGTAGGAAGGGGCAATGTTTGTTACCAAAGCCATGGTTTCACGAGAACTTGATCAGCAGTGGCAAATGCTACCCAGAAGGTAGAGAGAGGTTAAGGACTGGTAGGAAGTCCTTGGAGTGGGAAATTAGTAGTAGTGATTGTTAGGAGAGCCTGTCAGCAGAGTAACTGATTGGAAAGTGGCTGTGAAGGCTTACGGGGTAGTTGGTAAAGAGGCAGAGACGCCATGATGGACCTAGAGGGTATTACGCTGATTGAAGTAAGACAGAGAAAGGTAATTACCATATGATTTCACTTGTATGTGGAATCTAAAGAACAAAGTAAAGGAACAAACAAAACAGAAACAAATCCATAAATGCAGAGAACAATCTGATAGTTGCCAGCAATGGGGCTTTGCGGGGGACAGCGTGAAAAAGGTGAAGAGATTGAGAAGTACACATTGCCAGTTACAGAATAGTCATGGGGATGTCAAGTACAGCACAGGGAATATAGTTGGTAATATTGTAATAACTATGTTTACGGCCAGGTGGGTCCTGGACATATCAGAGGGGATCACTTTATAAATTATGTAATTGTCTAACCACTATGCTGTGTGCCTGAAACTAATAGAAATAATATTGAATGTCACCTGTAATTGAAAAATAAAATTTAAGAAAGAGGCAAAGGAAGTCAATGCGGACTACATTTAAAAGATGCTCACGGTGGCAGGATGAGAGCAGGGTTCGGTGAGAACGATTTGGGGTTAGGAATGCGATCATCTGTAAGGACAGAGAGAAAGGAGCCCATGAGAACAGAGGGAAGAACATTATAAAGGCAGTGATTGATAGGACCACGTCCCCTTGGCAATGAGAGAAGTCAGTTCAGGATAGGAGAAGGAATACAGTTTTCCTTAAGATTTAAAGGACAATGAGTGGGTTGGTATTTAAATAGCCAACCCTCCAAAAAAAGGTTGAAATTTCAGTCAGTACAGTGTGTTAAACGTGAGTAATTGCATGAAGTACAAACTTCCATGCCATCTCTTCAAAGAGTTCACAAATCTCTTACGGTAGGAAAACAGCAGAAGCGTGGTGTGGCTAATAACCAATCACATCGCTTCTAAGTCTGGTGGTGATTGGTCGCAGTGGAAAACTGTAGTTGTGCTGCCTCTTTGTCCCTCAGCGATGAACTCATGTAACTTTTTACAAGAATGATCATTAAAAGAGTGAATTGGCCAACGAAGATGAAAGCCCAACAACAACAACAAAAAAAGTGATATTGCTAAAAAAGAAATTAGACTAGAACATAACTAAAGTTCCAGAAAAAAAAATAGTCAACCCTTGGAATTTTATCACAGCTACCTGTGGAGATATGCTAAAAATGCAGCTGAAAGAATTTAGTGAGGGTGCAATTATCGACACAAATGTGGTTATGCAACATTATTGTGATAGAAAGGATGTTGATGTCCCAGAGACAGTGATACCAGCAAAACCCTACACTTTGAAGGGACTCTTGGAGATATTTCATGACATTGAAAATGCAAATGATAAAATCTTGAATGCTGATCCAAAATTTAAAAGGTACGTGACAATTTGTCAAGGCATAGAAAACATGCTCACTTGTGTCTGAAATTTTACAGGAAGAAGGCAAGCACTGTTAAAACTAACATTGATAAAATAGTCTGTTCACTTATTTTTGTGTGTGTGGTGATTTCTATGTTATTAGCTTTTAAAATCAGTACTTTTTAATGGAAAAAATTTGACCAAAAATCTGTTGAGACCCCTAAAGCCAAAATTTAATGAGAAAAAACTAACATTGAAAAGATTTTTACAAACCAATACAATACTTTCATTATCAATGTTTCTAATGTTTAAATGACAGTGTATTAAGTATATAATACTTTTATTATTTTTCATTCTCCTGTATATTTATAATGGAATGGACAATAAGAGAACTTTTGGTGTTTTGACAGAAATTTTAAAGGTCATGGAGAAATCATAATTTTCCCATTGATTATCAAGATTCCTTTGCGCCCTGACTGGTGTGACTCAGTGGGTTGAGCACCGGCTTGTGAACCAAAGGGTCACCACTTAGATTCCCAGTCAGGGCACATGCCTGGGTTGCCAGCCAGGTTCCCAGTAGAGGGCGCGTGAGAGGCAAGCACACATTGGCGTTTCTCTCCCTCTTTCCCTCCCTTCCCCTCTCTCTAAAAATAAATAAAGAAAATCTTTTTAGAAAGATTGTTTTGCATGGTTTCAGCATTTATGGTCTTTTTTGTGGTTCTGTACTACCTTGCTTCTATTACAGTGTTCTTCGTATGGCCTATCCCATACACATTTTTTTAATAAGAGTTCTCCCACTTGTTTTAAATTTGTTGTTGCTGCTGGGAATTGGTATTGTTTTCTAACAGGATACTGCTGATAGGTTAGGAAGCTCTTGCTTTTTGTATGTTTACTTAGTGTCTTAATACTTTGTTAAGCTCTTGCTATTTCTAATAGGTTCTTGGTTAATTTGATGTCTGTCCCTTGGGAATATGGTTCTAGGTCTCACATGTAACAGCTGCATAAAAAAAAAAAGCCCTGGCTAACTCAGAGAGAGGGTTGCTTGCCTTCTTCTGCTTTGAAGATGGTTCCTTGTTTCTGACAGCATACCTCAGTGGACTGGTTTCCAGGGCAATCTAGGTGGCATGGTTGATTGTGCTGAGCTCAAATCTCCAGTAGTCACACGCTAGCTGTGTGATCTAAACCCATGTGAACTAAACTTCACTGAGCCAGCTTTCTCATTGGGAAGTGCAAATGATTTTTAAAAGATTTTATTTATTTATTTTTAGAGAGGGGAAGGGAGGGACAGAGAGAGGGGGAGAAACATCCATCTGTGGTTACCTCTTGAGTACCCCCTACCGGGGACCTGGCTTGCAACCCAGGCATGTGCCCTGACTGGGAATCGATCCTACAACCTTTTGGTTCACAAGCTGGTGCTCAATCCACTGAGCTGCACCAGCCAGGGCTAGGGAGAAGTGAAAATGATTTTATCTACCATATAGATTATTCAAAGGATTAAGTAAGATATTGTATGTAAAACACCTGCCTGGGAGTTGGCCCAAAGAACAAGATCAATAAATATTAAGTATTAGTATTCTTAATCTTTTTATTGAGATATAATTGACATATAACATTAGTTTCAGAAGTACAACATAATGATTCAGTATATGTATATATTGGAAAATGATCACTGCAGTAATCTAGTTAATATCCATCACCACACAGTTACAAATCTTTTCTTGTGAGAACTTTTAAGATTTACTCTCCTAGCAACCTTCAATATACAATACAATATTATTAACTACAATCACCATGCTGTATATTAGATCCCCAGAACTTACTCATAATCTGAAGTTTGTATCCTTTGACCACCTTCACCCAGTTCCCCTCCCCTTCTCCACCCCTAGCAAGCACTAACCTCTGTTTCTGTGGGTTTGCTTGGGTTTTTTTTTAGACTCCATATTTAAATGAGGTCAAATGGTATTTGTCTTTATCTGTCTGGTTTATCTCACTTAGCATAATGGCCTTGAAGGTCCATCCATGTTGTTGCAAATGGCAAGGTTTCCTTCTATTATGGCTGAATACCATTCCATTGTATGTATATTAAAAGATAAAGAAAATCAGACACAGATTGTGTTTTCCTTATCTTCTAGTATTTTAAAAACTATATTTCTTTTCCGGCCCAGCTGAAACCCACCTGTGCTTTGCTTAAGGACAGGCTGTCAGGAAGAGGGAAGATGATTGCTATGTGTTGCTGGTTTTAACTCTCCTTGCTTCTGTTTATCTCTTTGAGTTTTCTCCTGTATTTAAATAAAGAAGGTGGCTTCCATTTGAACCCAAAAGTCCATAAGATGAAATATTAAGCAGTAAAGAACAGTGTGCCTTTTTTTTTTCTTTTAAAAAAATCTCATTTGTATCTTCATTGGTTAGAGGATCCTGAGTGAACTCTGAACACAGAAAGTCAAGACTCTATTATCTGATCACAAACAGCCTTAGCAGTTAGTTACATTTCTAGCTGCCAACCACACTGAACACTTTCTCAGTGCCGCAACACACCTTCTCGCTAGTGCTAAGGCTGTTAGTAGTTTCACCTCTAAACACAGCCAGTTACTCCCCATTCCCCAACTATGTCTTGTGCTTTTCTGTCTGCATGTGTATTCACATCATTGCTCCAGCCTAAAACTCTCCCCATTCCACCTGCATCTTTTAAAACCCTGTTCATCATCACATGTCATGCCTTCATGAAACCCTAATAGATTTTCCTTTTCTAGCCTCTCACTTGGAAATCGGGATGAATCATGTCTTCTTTCATGTTCTGAACATACTTGTGTGTACTTGTTTCCTTGCATTGAGTTCATCTTTCTCCTTAGAAGTAGAGTAAGTAGATCTCTGTAAACTGAAAGTTTCCTAAGCACAAGAGCCATGTGTGATGCATCCACATACACCCTAGAGGATATATCCACTTCATTTTATTTGCCTACTTGCCCTTCACCCATTTCCCTGTTAGCCTCACGCATTCGAAGCGGGTGAGAACCGTATGTTGTTCACCACTGTCTCCCAGGTGCCTGACCCAGGGCCTGACACACAGTCGGTTCTCAATAAAAGCTTGTGGGGTAAAATAAAAGCCCTTTCATTTCACTGACCTCTTTAAACCCATGATTTGGGCCTCCTGTCTGTTTCATCCACCACTACTATCACTTGCAATTGCCTGCTTCACCTCATAGAACTTGAACTCTAAAATGCCTTCCAGTTACCAAAACTTTCCATCTTTTGGTGGACTTGTTCAACCCCATTGCCGTGACTGATGGCCCCCTGACCTCTCTCTATTGTTCTAGTCAGTCCCCCTCTGACTTCCCTCACCTCCCTTCCCAGTTCCACATTCTGTTCTGTTCTTTCCACAGCTCTGGCTAGGATGGGGTCACTGGGGCACAGAAACTTAGAGGGCACCACATTTTTCTCCCACCACCTCTCTGGTCTCTGTTGGAAGCCTCACCCTGGCCCCAGGCCAGCCCCCTTGGCAGTCACAGAGATGGATGGAGCGAGAGGCCTGAGGTCAAGGGCTGGGAGCGTACCAGCCAGGGGACCTTTTGTGTGCAGGGCTGCCCCTCCCCCTGCCAAGAGCAGCTTCCATTGAAGAGAAGGCCAGTTTCACGCTGCTTGCCCTGGGCGCCGCGCGAGAATGCTAGTTAGGGCTCTGGTGCTGTGGTTCTGTCCTCCCTTCTCTCTCCCTTTGACACTGTGCCAATCTCCACGCTGTTTTCCCTGCCTTAGAGCTATAGCAAGCCCTGTTGCTGGGCTTCCTGGGACCACCACTAGCTCCAGCTGCCAGCCCTTGGTGGATGCTTGATGACTGCTCAGCCATCTTTTTAACTGCCAAATGTTGAGTCACAGGGAATATTAGTATTGAGGGATATTTGTGTTGCAGGATGCAGTGGAGGGAGGGAGGGTAAGTGAGGGAGATGGGGGGGGAGAGAGAGGAATGAGAATAGGAACCTGAGGCTGTGCTTTATAGGACTGACAGAAGAGACAAGTCCCTTCAAGTCTCTAAGCCTCTGTTGCTTCATCTGTAAAATGGGTATGATAGTAGCATCCCTCTTACAGTGTTATTCTAAGGAATGAAATGCACAGCAGAGTGCCTGGTAATGCAGTAAGGATTCAATAAATGTGAGTTCCCCAAGTGTTAAATGATCCTCCTGCATTTACTCTTTCCAAGACTGTCGTGAGGCTTATTACATAAGAAAATTAGTGACTACACCAGTTACAGGAGGATTACTAAATGTTAGTTAAGTCCACTCCAGAGGCCAGGCACCAACTCCTCTCCTCCTAGGGCCCCCCCACAGCACCCCTCCCAGCAGCAATCTGAAAAGCTGAAGGGCTCTGAAGAGAATTTCCCATTCAGGATCTAGAAATTCAAAACTTTCTGAGCTGGTGCCAAGAATGTTCACTCTAATCAACTTTGTCTATCCTAAAGAGACCAGCCTTGGGTTTCAAATTCTGCCAGTGAGCATTGGTCCCCTCCTTGAGTGCAGGGGGAGATTTAATGTATGGTTGAAATCAAAGCCACTCCTTTCTCCCTATCAGTGGGCTCTAAAGACCCAGGGACATTCTTATCCATGTCTTTGAAATTGCAACCAAGTCTATGGTCAGAGTTGCAAAGAGAGAGGCTGCTATAAAGTCCTTTACATAACTTTTACCCAAATGTGTTTCTTTTCCAAAGCCTGTCATTCTATATGCATGTTCATTATATGTTGTTTCCAGCTGATTTACCCTTTAGAAAAGTCATAGCCACAGGAAATGCATGCCCTGGAAGTGACTTAAGCACTACAATAGCACATATCCTGCGTACTTAGCCGCCAAGGAAAAGTTAGCCAGTGGACACACCGCTCTACATAAACTAAGCTGAGAAGCTCTATTTGCTGCATATAAGTACACCTGACTGCATGAACAGTTTCTTTATTTTTTTTTTAAATAAAAGAGTGATGTTCTAATCTAGCAGAGCTCAGAGCATTTTCCAAGTATTTTAATTTTATTGAGGTTCAATTTTTTTCTTTTTTTTATGATTTCTGCTTCTGGTATCTAGTACACATACCCCTGGTCCTGAAGATCTTCCTCTATATGTTTTCCCTGAAAGTCATATATTTTACTTTGAAGTCTGTGACTCATTTTCAGTTCATTTTTTTTTAATATTTTATTTACTTATTTCCAGAGAGGGGAAGGGAGGGAGAAAGAGAGGGAAAGAAACATCAATGTGTGGTTGCCTCTCGAGCACCCCCTACCAGGGACCCGGCCAGCAACCCGGGCATGTGCCCTCACTGGGAATTAAACTAGCGACCCTTTGGTTCCCAGGCTGGCACTCAATCCACTGAGCCACACCAGCCAGGGCTTGAGTTCATTTTTGTATTAGGTGTGAGAGTTAGGTCAAGGTTCATCGTTTTGCCTATGGATGTCCCATTGCTCCAGTATCACTTATTAAAAAGGCTATATATTACCTCTGTTGAATTGTTTTTGCACCTTTGTGGAACATCAGTTGGACACATTGGTATGAATTTATTCCTGAGTCCCCTAATCTGTTCCATTGATCTGTGTGTCTGTCCCTTAGCCAATACCACACTGTCTTGATTATTATAGGTATAACATAACCCTTAGTGTGAAGTGGAGTGATTCCTTCCATTTTTTCTTCTTTTCATCCAAGATTGTTTTAGCTACTCTAGGGCCTATAATTTTCTATATAAATTTTAGAATATGCTTGTCTTTGTCTACCAAAATCCTTGCTGGCATTTTGATAGCGATTGCATTAAACCTATACAGAACAGTTAGTGGAGAACTGACATCTTTACTATACTGGTCTTCCAATCCATAAATACAACACATCACTCCATTTGTTTAGGTGTTGTTCACTTCTTTCATCAACGTTTTGTAGTTCTAAGCATACAAGTCCTATATATGTTTTATTTGATTTGTATCTAGCTCATTTTTCTTTCTTTTAAAAAGATTTTATTTATTTATCTTTAGACAAAGGGGAAGGATGGGAGAAAGAGAGGGAAAGAAACATCAATGTGTGGTTGCCTCTTCTGCATCCCCCACCAGGGACCCGGCCGGCAACCCAGGCATGTGCCCTGACTGGGAATCGAACTGGCGATCCTTTGGTTCTCAGGCCAGCGTTCAATTCATGTAGCCACACCAGCCAGGGCTAGTTCATTTTTCTTAAAGCTACTGTAAATTATGTTGTTTTTCCTTTTGATTTCCAGATGTCCATTGCTAGCATAAAGAATGCAATTGATATTTATGTATCTCTCTTGTGTTCTATGGCCTTGATGAATTAATTTATAAGTTCTAGGGGTTTTTGTGTCAGTGCCTTGGGATTTTCTGCATATGCAGTCACGTCATCTGCAAAGAGGGACGGTTTTATTTTTCTTTTCCAGTCTATATGCCTTTTGTTTCTTGTTCTTGCCTATTGCAGGGCAAGAATTTCTAGTACTGTGTTGAATAAGAGTAGAGAAAGCTGTCATCATTGCTTTGTTTTAGATTTTAGAAGAGAAGCATTCAGTCTTTCACCACTATGAATGGTGTTGGCTGTAGGTCTTTGTAGAAGCTCTTTATCAATTTGAACTGGTTCCCCTTTATTCTTAATTTTCTCAGAGGTTTTTTTTTTTTAAATTATGAACTTTTTTTTATATCTCTGCTCCTTTCCTTTTTGTAAACTGATTTAGCCAGTCTCATAATGAATTGCTCTTCTAACACTCAGCCCAAGGTACATTATAACTGATGCTAATACATAAGGAGTGATGACTTATTTTATTTCTTTTACAGAGTAACAGAGAGTTTGTATGTACGCTGGGGCAGGACTGGAGGCTGGTCTATGGGAAGCAGGGCAAAAGTGGTCACTAGTGAACGTTTTGCCCTTCTTCCTAAGGTTTTGTTGTACCTCGGAGGGAGTGGCCTTAGGTATAAATTGTATGAGGGGAAGCTTAGAAGTCTGTATGTTTGGTTCAATTCTGATTTATTAGTGACTTTCTGAGTGGTTGAGCAAATTTTTACTCTCTTGCCTCTTACTCTCCAGCTTCTGCTATTCAGTGGGTGATCTTGGTAGAATATTGTGGCCCCTGCTCCCCTGGGGTTTCTTGTCATACAGCCTGAATCTGTGATCAGAAGCCCTAGACTCAAATTGTATATTTACTACTTATTAGCCATACGAACTTAACTAGGCAGCAACCTGGCTAATGGAGCCAGCATTTCTTCAACTATGTACCAAAAATAATAACACGGTTACAGAAATGAAATAAAATACCATAGATAAAAAATAAAAGAAAATTATGAATGATTATTCATCTTGTCAAATGTTGTTTTTCCGAATCCGTTAACATGATCATATGATTTCTTCTTTAGCCTGCTGATGTATGGATTGTATCAACCAATTTTTTTATTAATTGATTTTTGAATATTGAATCAGCCTTGGTTAAATAAATCCCATATGATCATTATTTGAATTCTTTTTACATTATTGTATTGGAGTTGCTGATATTTTTTGAGGATTTTTGAGTCAACGTTCTTAATAGGTATCAGTCTACGGTTTTCTTTGCCTTCCTCCCTTGTACTCTGTCCAGTTTTGGTATCAGTGTGTAAGACTTGCCTCAGAAAATGAGTTGGGAAGTGCTTCCTCTTCTATTTTCTGAAAGAATTTGTGTAAGATTAGTGTTATTTCTTTAAATATTTAGTAGAATTCAGCAGTACCATCTGAACGTGGATATCTTCTTTTGGGGGGCATTTTTAATTACAAGTGCAATTTCTTTAATGGTCATAGGACCATTCAGGGTGCCTGTTTCAACGTAGTTGAGTTTTGGTAGCTTGTGGTTTTCAGGGAATTGTTTCCCTTTTTTTCAAACTTGTCAAATTCATGAGCCTAGATGTGTTTGTAGTGTTCTCTTATTTCTCCTTTTATGGATACATGCTCTGTAGTGATATCACCACATTCGCCTGATGTTGTTTATTTGTATCTTCTCTCTCTCTGTCTCTCTCTGTCTCTGTATGTATCTCTTAAAAACCTTACTGGAGAATATGTTTTTCATTGATTTTAGGCAGAGAAGAAGGAAGAGGGAGAGGAGACAGAGACATGTGACAGAGAAACATTGATTCATTTCTTTTCATATGCGACCTAACCTGGGATTGAACCCAAGACCTAGGAGTGTGTCCTGCCTGGGGATCAAACCCACAAACCTTCAGGTGGATGAGATATTGTTCCCACTAACTGAGTCACCTGGGCAGAGCTGTGTCTCCTCTTTTTATCTTTGTCAGTCTTTCACTATTTTTTTTTTCAAAGAACCAATCCTTTGTTTCATCATTTTTCTCTACTGTTTTTCTATTTCCAGTTTTACTAAGAATTCTGCTAACACCTGTACTGTTTCTTTTTTTCCTTCTGCTTGTTTTGGGTTTATTTTACTCTTCTTTCTATTTTTATTTATTTTTTAATATATATATTTTTAATTTTTCTATTTTTAGAAAGGGGAAGGGAAGGAGAAAGAAAGAGAAACATCATGTGTGGTTGCCTCTCACATGGCCCCTCACAAGGGAACTGGCCTGCAACCCAGTCATGTGCCCTGACTGGGAGTCAAACCAGCTACCCTTTGGTTCGCAGCCCGCACGCAATCCACTGAGCTACACCAGCCAGGGCTTACTCTTCTTTTTATAATTTCTTGAGGTAGAAATTTAGATTATTGACTTGAGACCTATCTTTTCTAATGTTAACATTTTAGGTCTATAAATTTTGTCTTTTTATGCCATAATAGCTGAATCCGATATATTTTTATAGGTTGTATTTTGATTTTTATTCAGCTCTCTATACACCTATACAGCTATTCTGACAATGGCTTAAGAGTGTATGCTTTCGGGCTGTGAACCAAAGCATCACAGGTTCGATTCCCAGTCAGGGCACATGCCTGGGTTGCAGGCCATGGCCCCCAGCAACCACACGTTGATGTTTCTCTCTCTCTCTTTCTCCCTCCCTTCCCTCTCTAAAAATAAATAAATTTAAAAAAGAATGTATGCTTTCTTTTAAGCCAAAAAGGTTACTTGTGCCTCTCTGCTTGGCTTCCCAACCTCATTTTTTCAATAAAAACTCATCTCTCATGAGGCGCTCTCAGTGGCAGTATTGGCACTTGGGACAGCGGTTCCCAAGTTTATCTGTATGTCAGCATCTCCTGAGCAGCTTCAAGAATACCAAGACCCATTTTCCATCCCCATAAAGACTGTGATTTAGTTTTGGTGGACTTAGAATCTGGATTCTGGAATTTTTAAAATTATTTCCTCGAAAATGACAGAAAAAAAGCTACATTCATGCTGGCAGGAGGGGTGGACATGCAGAAGGGCCAGTCCCACACCCACGTGTGGCTATTAAAAATCAGGAGGGATGGCATAGCTGGTGTGGCTCAGTGGGTTGGAGTGTTATCCTGTAACAGAAATGTTGCAGGATTGATCCCTGGCCTGGGCGCATGAGATCCCTGATCTGGGTGCATATGAGGGAGCAACCAATTGATGCTTCTCTCTTGCATTGATGTTTCTCTCCCTTCCACTCTGTAAGCAATGAACAAATGTCCTCGGGTGAGGATAAAAAAAATCAGGAAGGATA
Source organism: Tonatia bakeri (assembly GCA_004024845.1). Lineage (NCBI taxonomy): Eukaryota > Metazoa > Chordata > Mammalia > Chiroptera > Phyllostomidae > Tonatia > Tonatia bakeri. The sequence goes on along the minus strand of PVIA01001706.1, from coordinate 234,965 downwards.
TCTCTGCTGCAGAGGTTCCAACTACCTGAGGAGCCAGGGGGTCCAAGTCCCACATGAGCCCCCTCAGCCCAGAATTCCAGTGGCTTTTTCATACAAATGGCCTATCTTAGCTCATTCTGTGGATTTTCCTAAAATCATACAAACAATCAGCATCTGACCTCTTTGTATCATTTACCTCTTGCTAAGTGGCCCTAGGCCAGGAAATAGCAATAGCCTGCCTTGTTTCACTGCTTTGCTTCCCCCAGGAACTTCTAAATCCATCACAATGGCAGTCATCCACAGATTACATTGTTGCCCATGCAGGTGGCCTCAGGCAGGGCACACGTGATGGCTGCCCTTGGCCTAAACCTCCCATGTGGTCCTAGCACCAGCACACCTGGTGGACCACTTAAGATCATGCCAGAATGCCATCCAACAACCTCCACAAGTGACACACTCAAGGGGTGAACTCAGTGGGGCACCAGAGTCCCACTGAAGTGAGTTCTGCTCCATGGGGTCAGCCCATACACAGCAGATCCTCCATGGTTGTCATCAAAACTGACAGGCCTCTGGGTAAACCCCTCCCATTGAGGTGCCAACAGCAATCAAGGCTCAACTACAACAGGTGGGTGCACAGAGCCCACATCGGAGAGGTACATTTGGAGTGCCCAGCTCCAGTGACTGGGGAGCCTGCGCCATGGTAACCCTCTAAAACACCTACTACATAAGGCCACTCTACCAAGACCAGTAGACATAGCAGCTCTACCTAATGCATTGAAACAAACACAGAGAGGCAGCTAATATGAGAAGACAAAGAAACATATCCTGAATAAAAGAACAGAACAAAACTCCAGGAAAAGAACTAAACAAAATGGAGACAAGCAATCTACCAGATGCAGAGTTTAGAACACTGATTATAATGATGCTCAATGAATTTAGAAGAAGATAGAGGAACTTAGTGAGAATTTCAACAAAGGGGTAGGAAACATAAATGTAGATAGATGGCTAGTGATGTCGAGCACTTTTTCATATGTCTGTGGGTGATCTGTATGTCCTTGCAGAAGTGTCTATTCTGCTCCTTTGCCCATTTTTTAAATTGGATTGTTTGCCTTCCTGGCATTGAGTCATATGAGTTCTTTATATATTTAGGAAGTCAAATCCTTGTGCAATGTATCATTGGCAAATGTGTTCTCCCACACAGTGGGTTCCCCTTTCAGTTTGATGATGTTTTCTTTAGCTGTGCAGAAGCTTTTTAGTTTGATGTAGTCCCATTTGTTTGTTTCTTCCTTTATTTCCCTTGCTCTAGGAGATATATCAATGAAAATATTGCTATGTGGGATATCTGAAAATTTCCTGGCTATATCTTCTGATAGGACTTTTATGATATTACAACTTATATTTAAGTCTTTTATCCATTTTGAGTTTATTTTTGTGGATGGTGTAAGTTGGTGGTCTAGTTTTATATTTTTTCTGCTCGTACTTGTCCAGTTCTCCCAACACCATTTATTGAAGAGACTGTTTTTACTCCATTGTGTGCTTCTACCATAATATTATGGTCAAATATTAATTGACCATAGAGACATGGGTTTATTTCTGGCCTAGTATTCTGTTCCATTGATCTATGTGTCTTTTCTTATGCCAGTACCAGACTGTTTTGATTACAGTGGGCTTGTAGTATAGTTGATATCAGGTATTGTGATCCCTTCAGTGCAAATTAAAACTACAATGAGGTATCACCTCATGCCAGTCAGAATGGCCATCATTAATAAATCAACAAACAACAAGTGCTGGCGAGGTTGTGGAGAAAAGGGAACCCTAGTGCACTGTTGGTGGCACTGCAGACTGGTGCAGCCACTGTGGAAAACAGTATGGAATTCTCTCAAAAAATTAAAAATGGAACTGCCTTATGACCCAGTGATTCCACTGCTGGGAATATATCCTAAGAATCATGAAAAATCAATTCAAAAGAACCTATGTACCCCAATGTTCATGGCAGCACAATTTATAATAGCCAAGTGCTAGAAACAGCCTAAGTACCCATCAGAGGATGAGTGGATTAAAAATACTGTTGTACATTTACACAATGGAATACTACACAGCATAAAAAAGTAAGGAATTCCTACCTGTTTGCGACAGCATGGAATTTGGAACTGGAGAGTATTATAAGTGCAGTAAGCCAGTTGGTGAAAGACAAACGCCATATAATCTTACTTATCACTGAAATCTAATGAACAAAATAAACTAACAAGAAAAATAGAACCAGAGACATGGAAATATGAAATAGACTGACAGCTGTAAGAGAGGAGGTGGGAGGGGGGATGGTGGAAGAAAGGGGAAGGAATTAGTCAAAGAACATGTATGAATGACCCATGGACTTAGACAATAGAGTGGGGATTGACTGAAGGATGAGGGGTGGACTGAGTGGAGGGGGGCAAAAGGGGAAATGGGACAACTGTAACAAAATAAGCAATAAAAAAAGAAATAGAAAAATAAGTAAATAAGGAAAAATATAGATAGAAAACATTAAACAGAACCAGTTAGAAATGAAGGATACACTAACTGAAATAATGGCTGTATTACAGGTAATCAACAGTAGAGTAGGGGAAGAAGAGGATCAAATCAGCAACTTGCAAATGGATTAATTGCTTCAATCAAAAGACATTTGGTAGCTGAATGGATAATAAAAAATACCCTTACATACACTTTCTTCAAGAGACTCACTTCAGATAGAGAGACATACAGACTTAAAGGATGCAAAAAGATGTGTCCTGAAACTAAAAACAAGCAAACAAAAAAGCCAGTGTTGCAATACTTGTACCAGATAAAATAGACTTTAAAACAAAGAAGGACCCAGCAATTCCTTCTAAAGAAACCAAAAACACTAAATTGAAAAGACGTGTGCATCCATATGTTCGTTGAAGGATTATTTAGAATAGCCAAGATATGGAAGCAACCCAAGTGTCTGTCAATAGATGAATGGATAAAGAAGGAGTACATATATATGAGGTCTGTCCAGAAGGTATGCAGCCATGTAATGTGAAACATAGAGACATTTACTCAAGAAAATACAAGATACAAGAAACATTGTACATAGGACAAAGACACCTCAGTCCCCTTCAGAGTAGGCACCTTGGGACCTCATGTAGTTCTCCCAGTCACCATCAGCTGCCCCATCATATTTTCCGAATCTCATTGACTGTCTAAAATCCCTTCCCTTTCAAAGGTGGTTTTTGTTTTAGGAAAAGCTAGAAGTTGCAGGGTGCCAAATCTGGGCTGTAGGAGGTCTGAGTCACCTGGGTAATTTGATGTTTCACCAAAAAATTCTGCATGAGAGATGAAGCCTGAACAGGTGCATTGTTGTGATGAAGCTGCCAATCACCAGTTGCCCATAGCTGTGGCACTCATCATCTGAATAATTTCCATGGAGGAATGTTCAAGCTTCCTCCATGATACAAAAATGTAATACAGATTCGTTGCTCTACTTGGTCAGTCAGTTTGAATGCAACAGCCACACAGTACACATGCTCATTCAATGACATCTACCACCCCCACTGACTAGTTCAGTGAAGTCATCATTGTTCATACATACTCATTCCAGTCCACTCTCCTTGGCTTTCAGGTTACATCAATGTCATGCAAACTGTTCTCATTATATTAACAATGGCTGGACTTATTCCAGACAGACCTCATATAGTGGAACATGATTTAGTCATAAAAAAGAATGAAGTCTTGCCATCTGAAACAACATGAATGGACCTAGATGGTATTATGCTGAGTAAGTTAGACAAAGAAAGACAAATGCCAGGTAATTTCACTTACTGTATTTGCCATGTGTAATGTACTCCAATGTATAATGTGTACCATGTTTATGGCCCAAACTTTCAGGGAAAAATCTTTTGTTTTAGTTTTCTAACTCTGTTATTTATTTATATTTAGAAACAAAAACTGTTATTGTATTCCAAGGTATTATTTTGCATACGGATACTGTTATTGCTTTTAGAGTTACACTTTTAACACATAGGCATAAATAAAAGAATTGAAAACATTTACATAGATGTGGAATTAGTACTACCTGTGTATAATATACATCCTTATTTTTCTCTCAAAATTGTGGGCAAAAAAGTGAGCATTATACATGGCAAAATACGGTATATGTGGAATCTAAAAACAAAATAAATGAGCAAGCAGAACAGAAGCAGACTTGTAGATACAGAGAGCATTTTGACAGTTGCCAGATGGGATGTAGTCAGGAAATGGGTGAAGAGGTGAGGGGATTAGGAAGTACAAATTGGGCCCTGGTTGGTGTAGCTCAGTGGATTGAGTGCGGGCCTGAGAACCAAAGGGTCTCTGGTTCGATTCCTGGTCAGGGCACATGCCTGGGTTGCAGGTCAGGTCCCCACTAGGGGACACATGAGAGTCAACCACACATTGATGCTTCTCTCCCTCTCTTTCCCCTTCCCTTCCTCTCTCTTTAAAAAAAAAAAGAACTACAAATTGGTAGTTACAGAATAGTCATGGGGATGTAAAGTCCAGCATAGGAAATATAGTCAATATTGTAATAAGTACGTGTGGTATCAGAGAGTACTAGACTTACTGGGTTGATCACTTTGTAAGTTATATGTGTCTAATCATGGGGTTGTACACCTGAAACATATATAATATTGTACATCAACTGTAACTTAGAAATAAAAATATATTTAAAAACAGTTTGGTGCTCGCTTTGGCAGCACATATACTAAAACACTTTGTTAAGGGCCTGGATGGATCAACCAAAAAAGAGAAAGGACTCATGGGCACGGACGACAGTGTGGTGACGGGGGGGGGGGGGGGGTTGGGATGGAAGTGGGTATAAGGGGGATAAATGGTAATGGAAAAATACAATAAAAATAAAATTTTAAAAGTAAATAAACAAGCTTTGTCACTCTGAACATCAAACCTGTTTTGTACCTACAAAAACACTTTGGACTTTTTTCCTTAATTTTTAAATTTATTTTTATTGTTCAAGTACAGTTGCATCCATTTGCCCCCACTACTCCCCCCAAACCTCACCCACCCCCACCTCCCACCCTCGATCCTGCCCCCCCCTTTGGCTTTGTCCACGTGTTCCTTGACAACCCTTTCCTTCCTTTCCCCCATTATCTTTGATGTAATTTTTATGAGTTATAGACATGGAACAACTTTTTGTAGCCGTTAACATCAGGCTTCTAATCAGTCATAGGAACGGAGCTGCTTTAAAATGAAGCTGGAGCTGCAGTGCCTGAGCAGCTGCCTTGCAGGTCGTACTTAAGACTTGGGAATGTTCGCACAGGACAAAACAACCGTCAGCGTGACTCGAGAGCAACACTGCATCCCAAAGGATGGATTGCAAAGATAGCAAGAAAGCAGTTATTATGACTAATGGACTGAAAATTAAAAACATTGTTTAGAGTCAGCACCACGATGCTTTGTTATCTGCACCAGTAGAAAGGGCTTCCTTCTACTGATGTAAGTAGGTATTCCTCTACGCTCTCCCAGAAGTACCTATTGCCTTTATTTCCAATTAGGATGCCATTTGGCCTTCTGCCTGAAGCAGTGCATCCCAAATAGCTATCCTTATTGATCTCAAATATTTTTTAGATTAACGGGCTTTTGGGGGACCTCGTCTCAGATAGTTTCTACGAAGAAGGCAATGTAGACAATAGAAGTTTGCAGCTAGAATCAACTTCAGAGCTCTCAGTGTATGAGCCAAGAAATTGAGGGTAAAGCCATCAGTTATTTGAAGATGAGATTCATAATCAGGCCCTGTCCTGGAAGTATGCAATGAAAATGCTGACAACTTCTCTAAAACTTAACTTTCTTTAAGGTTCTTCTTTAACTGTGAGCCAAGTATATGTTCTTTGTAATGGTCATAACCATGACACGGGTTTTGCAATCTCCCGTCAGGCTGAGGGATGTGCGGGCGCCATGCTTTCCTCTCCTCGTAACAGAACCTGCCTGTCGGCTAAGTAGCAGTGATAAGCCTTGGAAGGGAATTGCTACAAGTCCCTCTATAGTAGCATGATGAACAGTGTTTGTTATGACTGTAAACATGCTATGTTAGCTGTATGAACCAAGTCTGTTGAACCCTGAATCCCAGGATGGTAGCAGGAGACCCCCCCATCAATGACTCCAATTCAAATGAGGATCTGGCTCTTGCTCTTGACACATGGTCTTCAAGATCGTAGTCTTGAAATCCTTTCCTCCCATCCTAGAGGCACACTTTTCGGAGCTCCTTTTAGCATCGGAGGGAGGGGGTGAGCTTAAAGTTGCGGCTGTACGTGTTTTCTGTGCTAATCTGAGAGCTGGACTCAACCCCGGGACTTGGGTCACTGACACACAGAGATCTCATTGTGAGAGGGGAGGAAAATGGCAGCTCCTCAGCTGCACTTTGAAATTCTGTATTAAAAAAAAAAACTCTTAAGTATTCATAAGCCTTTTATTTCATGAATGAATCCCTTTGTATTTACATCTTTCACAACTCAGGGTACAAATAGAGTTTAGTTGCTAGAAAGTGAAAACTTCAAGCTCATCAAGAACAGGGGAGATGCTAGGCAATTTAGATTAACTGTGGAAGTGGCTCCATCCCAGTTTCTTGATACCTGGTCCTAAGGGCATGCCAACCAATGCTTTGTTTTTCAGTGTCTCCACCTCCAGTGTAGGGACTATCCAAAAAAGAGTAGCAAGACGCTGCCCAGCGTAAATTCACTGCCGATGTGCTCACCTGAAATTAGGAGACCAGGGAACACAACTAGTGAGGTTTGGTAATTGCCAATTGCCAATGAATGGCTTGAATATGGCGAGATGAATGCCTTCACCTTGCTCCCTCTTTTATCTTAGATTGTTGTTTACTTCTCCAGAATGAGTAAACCATAGAGGAAGCGTTTTAAAGATCCAACTCGATCAGAATAGATCCAAAAGACATTTTGAGTTGACATGATTTCAAAATGGAAATGGAATCAATTCATTCGTGGGTTCTCCCACTCATAACAGTAGTTTCAACAAACTCTTCAATATTAATTAGTAGGCTGTGAATTCAGTTCTGTGCATTTTATGATGAGCCCGTTTTGGGAGTATGAAAGAGCTTACTTATCATATTTTTGAATTACTCATCTAGAAGTCTGAATATTTTTGTATTTCCATATTTCTTGAGTAGCACTTAATTTAATCTTAGCCCCATTTCTTTCAATAAACCATTGTTGCATCTCATAAGCAGCACAGCTTCTTCCTCTAACTCATCTCCCCGTGAAATTGGTTTAATGAAGCAGAAAGGTATGAAGCATTAGCAACAGTGGAATCCATGTGGTAGCACTTCATTTTTCAGAGGCACTCACATTTCCACCCTAATTTATAAAATCAGCACACAAATGATTTTTATCACGGCCATTACATCAGTATAAATTACTGCCTTTTCTATAGCACGGCAGTTAGTCAAACTGTTGAAATGATATCTATTAGTCAAGGGACGGGGGGGAGAGGTGGGAAAGAGTTAGCGAAAATGAGGACTGACGGTTGTCTTACAGGAACACTAATATTAATTTACCATGATGAACACCGATGGGGTATTTTGCAAACATACAGTTGAAAATTAAATGCACAAAGTGAAGCAAATGGGTCAATTTGTTCAGGACAAAGAAGGGGACCTTCAATAAACAAGCGGTGCTATATAGAGACAGGCAGCGATGCAATTAGTCAGGCACTCCTCCTGTCCAGTGGGCAGGCCTCAGCTGCCCTGGGCAGGAGCCATTGTTGTTCTCTCCCGTGTGGGTGTCTTCATTTATCTCATTGTAGGAACTGTCATTCTGGTTTTGTGCCCTGCAGCCTCCCCATGTCAAATCCATCCTACCAGGGTCTCCTTGGAGAGTACTACCCACTGGCATCTCTTCTTTTCACCGTTGCCACCTAAGTTGCTCACCAGAACCTAGTTTTCCCCCTTTTCAAGTTATGCAAACCTTAGTCAGCTGACCCCTCTAATATGGGCCACGCCATTGTTTGGGTGGGATTGGGATGATGCTTCCCTCTGCTCTCTAGCTATGAGCGACAGTCGATTAAACAGATTACTCATTTGACACTTTCTTTTGGAGAGAAGGTATGGATGGATGAGTACAGGATGAACTTAACCTTAAAACGATCAATTGTTCATGTATTTTGCAAGCGATGCTTAAACATAAACAATTTGTGTATAAATTGGAAGTCATTCTTACCTATTCAATGGCTCGTTGCTCTGGGTAGACTTCTGTGCTGTGAATTCTATGTGACCTTCATTAAACAGTATCAAAAATGTTTTCCCTGTTTTATTCTGGCTTTTCTACTATCTACCAATCTAACTTACTGGGAATATACAAAACCTTTACTGGCAATTCTGAGTTCTATATTTATTCAATAATTCATTCTGTTAAATATTTTTTGGCCCTGTGCTATTGCCAGGGACTAGGCTAGGTGCTTAGGATGTGATGGCAAATGAACTTTCCAGTGGAGAAAGCAATCAGTGAATAATCATTCCAAGCAAGATTTATGGGGTTCCTGAGACCGGTTGTAATTCCACACTGGTTTCTATTATCTCTCATTACCCTCAGCCAAGGTGTATTCGAAGAATACAAATTCACTGATCATAGGCAGTGACCATGTCTATTTAGGTCTTCATAATTTCTGAAAAACAGGAGCATACTGATTTTTACCAAATTGGCACACTATTGCATGGTATGAAATTACAACTTGACATTGATTTTTTGGGTCTCCTTCCTGCAATTCAATAGAGCCTGGTATTTTCAGAGAGGCAGCTGTTCACCCTGGTCAGCATCACAAATATTTACTTGTACTGAATGAGGTCAGTAGTTCATAAGCCCCCTAATCTCAATATTAGGCAAGCCAAAATTAGTGATATCTGGTATCAGAAGTCCTATAATAGAATCTAAATATTTTACTCTGGTTCTCAGTTGACCGTTACTGGAGATTATACACACACCCATACACACATACTGCTCTTGATCTTATTTTCTGTCCTCATCTCACTAAGAGAAAGGGTCTCTTCTTTAGATGTTGGCCTTTGAGATGCGACTCTGTCCTTCATTCCTTAAGTACCCTTTCTTCATCCTAAACCATGGGAAATATCACATTCTGCCAGTGGTTTTAAATGAGGGCCAGTAAAGTACATATTTTTCTGTCAAAAGGGCCACATAGTACATTTTTTGTAGCTTTCTTGGGCATACAATGTCTGATTCAACTAAGCTTTCGTTATGCAAAAGCAGCCATACATAATACATCAATAAATGGGTGTGGCTGTGGTCCAATAAAACTATATTGACGAAAATAAGAAGTGGTCCTACTTGGTCCATAGGCCATAGTTTGCCAAACCTGGTTTTAGAGCATAAGAATCTTCTATGGTGTTGGGTAAAGAAACACAGATAGAGGACAAGTCAGCAGAGCAAGGTCATGAAGCATTATCAAGCTACACTTATAAGGACTTACCCTTGGCTTAAATACTCACCCGTGCCCCTGCTGGGCAGCATAGTTCCTAATTCACAGCTAACTTGAGCGTGATGTAGAACCTTTCACCCTCCACTTACCTGCCTGGCTTTCTTCCCCTAGTTGACATATTCCCTTATAATAACATTTTTTCCTGATGTTGATTTAAATTTTTGATTTCATGGTTTGCTATTATATTACCTGTTGCTCTTGATCTTTCTGGGAGCGCGCCCTGTCTGACTGCTTCTTGAGCCTTGACTCTTGGCCTCCAGTTGAATCTTGTCTCCTAATAGTTCACCTTCGCCCATAACTCAGATTTCCCAGGCCCCACAATGGGGTATTTGTTCTGCTCATTCCTTTTCTAGGATTCAACCCTGTTTACCCCCTCAAATGTTCTTTCTCCTACCCCTGCTTTGATTGGCTTACTATCCCTCTCAGCACCGAAATGTTATACAACAGTGACTCTAGTATCACAATTTGTCCTGCATATGAATCCACTCCCCAGGACAGCCCTAGACTGCAGTACAGAAACACAAGTGCACATGCACATGCATGCTCGCTCGCTCTCTTTCTCTCTTCATATGTGCATGTGCACACACCCACATGATGGAACACTTACTCCAAATCACTCTGGTGAGTGTTTTACATACATTAGCTCATTTAGTTTCCACAGGTGCTCTAATAAGGCATGCATTATATTATTAATATTATTATTGTTATTTTATCTTTATCATCTCCATCACCTCCATTTTGCAGATAACAAAACGGAGTCCCAGAGGAGCTTCATTAACCTCCCCGAAGTCACACAATGAGAAGGTAGCAGAGTGCAGGTTTGTGCTCAGTTTATCTGAACCAGAGCTTGTGTTTGCAGAGTGGTTGGTTGCTCTGCTGCTATAGTTTCCCGAGGGATTCAAAGTAACAAAGATTTCACTGCTGGAGGGTTGAAGCCCCTTCTTATCTTTGTTTGCTATCTGTAGGTTGTTGACTCTCTACCATCTAACACTACTTATAGAAACCCACACCCCATTCTTGATCCAAACTTCTACAGTGGTGGGATAGCTTCATGTGGACAGCCTGCACTACGGCCATACAAAACTGATTCAAGGTCTGGCTGTGAGCCTTACAAGCTGTGTAAAACTGGGCAGGTTATGTAACCTCTCTTAGATTCGGTTTCTTCATTTTTAAAAGAAGAAAGCATTACCTAATCCAAAGTCATTAAAATTTACCCCTGTTTTCTTTTAAGAGTATTATAGATGTAGCTTTAGCATTTAGGTGTGTGATGCATTTTGAGTTAATTTTGGTATATAGGGTAAGGAGGGTGTCCAACTCTTTTTTTACATATGGATATCCAGTTGTCCCACCTCAATTTATTGAAGAGTCTATTCTTTCCCACTGAATTGTCTTGGTACTCTTATAAAAAATCAGTTGGCCATGGATGCATGGTTTATTTCTAGATTTCCAACTTTATTCATCTACATGGCTTTGTTTATGTGGATGCCACACCCTTTTGATTATTGTAGTTTTGTAGTTAGTATTGAGGTCAGGAATTGTGAGTCCTCTGACTAAATATATTTTAAGATTGTTTTGGCTACTCTAGGTCCCATGCATTTCTATATTAATTTTAGGATCAGCATATCAATTTCTGCAAATAAGTCGATGATTTTAATAGGGATTGCATTTAATCTCTAGATTAACTTTGTCATGTTAAAGATATTTAGGCTCCCATCTAATGAATGTAGAATGTTTTTCCATGCAAAAATTCCTCTAAAAATATTAGCAAATCAAATTCAGCAATGTATAAAATAATTATACATCATGACAAAATACAACTTATTCCAGGGATGCAAGATTGGGTCAACATATGAAAACCAGTCACTTTAATACACTTTATAAATAAAATAAAGAAAAAATGATTATCCTAATAAATACAGAAACACACTTGACAACGCACCTTCCTAATAAAATTGTTCAACACAGAGGAGAGTAATGGGGGGGGGGAATGGGGACAATTGCAATTGAACAACAATAAAAATAAATAAGCAAACAAATAAATAAAACCACTCAACAAAGAAGGAACTGGATAAAGAGTATCTCTGAAAACATACACCTTTCATCACACTTAATGGTGTAAATCTGAATGATTTCTCACACTATGAACAAAGCAGGAATGTCTGCTTTTCCTACTCCCATGTAATCATATCAATCAATGCAGAGAACAAATTTAATGAAATCCAACACATACTTATGAAAAAACTGTAAAAAATGAGGAAGAGACAGGAACTTTTTCCATGTGATAATGAACATCCATGGCACACCTATAGCTAATGTCATACTTAATAATAAAATACTGAATAGCTTTACTTCTAAGCTTGAAAACAATGTAAAGATTTATGCTCCCACCACTTCTATGCAACATTATATTGCTGGTTCTAGCCAGTTCAATAAGGCAAGAAAACAAAATAAAAAATATCCACATTGGAAATAAAACTAAAACTGTCATTATTTATAGACAACAAACTTGTTCTGGTACAAACTATGATGAAATTGACAAAAAGATATTAGAAATATAGATTGGAAAGGTAAAAATATTTGCAGATAACATGATTATATATATAGAAAATTGCAAGAAATCTACAGAAAAAAATTCTAGGACTAATAAATGAGTTCAGCAATGTTGATAGATAAGATCAATACACAAAAAATCACATTTTTAAGTGCTAATAATAAACATGTGGGAAGTTAAATTAAAAACATAGCATCATTTATAATCATTCCGAAAAAATGAAGTATACGCAGGGATGGGCAAAAGTAGGTTTACAGTTGTTTGTATGGAAAATCATATAATACAAGAATAAATAATAATATAAGAATAAACTGTGGTTTTTGTACTCACAACTATAACATACTTTTTGCCCACCACTGTATGCATACATTTACAAAAAAACTTGTATAGGATCTATATGCTGAACATTAAGAAGTACCGATAGAAGATATCAATGTATACCTAAACAAATGGAGACACATACTATGTACATGGATTGGAAATCTCAACATAACAAAGAGGTTTATTATCTCAAATTAGGATCTATAGCCTTAATGAAATTCCTGTCAAAATCCTACCAATTTTTTATTGTAGACATGTGCATGCTTACTCTAAAACTATATAGAAAAGCTCTAGAATAACTAAAACAATCTCGGAAAAGACAAAGTAAGAGGAAACTCCCTAGTTGATATTAAGGCTCATTACATAGCCGGCGCAGTCCTGACAGTGTCATGGTTGGAAGGATGATAAACATATAGCTCCATGGAACAGAATAGTTGTTCCAGAAAGAGACCTACACAAATATATCCAATTCAATGTAGAATTGATGGTCTTTCCCACAAATGGTGCTGGAACAGATATTTATCAACAATCAATCAATCAATAACCTTTGACCTAAACCTCATACATTATATAAAAATTAACTCAATCAAACATTTAAATGTAAAATATAAAAGCATACCATTTTTAATGATTTTACTTATTTATTTTAGAAATAGGCAAGGGAGGGGGAAACAGATGGAGAGAAACATCAATGTGTGGTTGCCTCTAGCACGCCCCTTACTGGGGACCTGGCCCACAACCCAGGCATGTGCCCTGACTGGGAATCGAAACTATGACCCTTTGGTTCACAGGCTGATGCTTAATGCACTGAGCCACACGACCCAGGGAAAAACTATACCATTTTTAAAAGAAAACAGAAGAAAAATCTTGCCCTGGCTGGCATAGCTCAATGGATTGAGCTTGGGCTGTAAACCAAAGCATCGCAGGTTCGATTCCCAGTCAGGGCACATGCCTGGGTTGCAGGCCACAGCCCCCAGCAACCGCACATTGATATTTCTCTCTGTCTCTCTCTCTCCCTTCCCTCTCTAAAAATAAATAAATAAAATATTTTTTTAAAAAAGAAAGAAAACAGAAGAAAAATCTTTGGGGACAGGACTTGGTACAGAATTTATATTGGATATCAAAATCATAATACAAAAGAAGAAAATGATAAATTGGGCTTCATTAGAATTGTTTAAAATTTGACTTTAAAATCCTGTTAAGGTAAAGGAAGGACAAGTTACAGACAGGAAGAAAATATTTGCAAATCTCATATCTGATCAAGTACTTGTGTCTAGATTGTATAAAGAAGTTTTACGCCCTGGCTGGCATAGCTCAGTGGATTGAGAGCGGGCTGCGAACCAAAGCATCGCAGGTTCGATTCCCAGTCAGGGCACGTGCCTGGGTTGCAGGCCACAGCCCCCAGCAACCGCACATTGATGTTTCTCGCTCTCTCTCTTTCTCCCTCCCTTCCCTCTCTAAAAATAAATAAATAAAATCTTAAAAAAAACCCAAAACCAAACAAACAAAAAACCTGTCTGGTTTAAAAAAAAAAAAAAAGAAGTTTTACAAAACTCTAAAAACACAAACAATGCCAAGTAGACAATGTTAAGAGATCTAAAGAGAAATTTCATGGAGGAGAATATGCAGGTGGCAGAAAACACATGAATAAATGTTCCATATCACCAGCCTATAGGGAAATACTAATTAAAACCACAATGCATCATCACAATGTCATCACGGGGGCCTATATGTCTCATACATTGCTAGTGGGAATCTGAAATAACAGTCTGTTTAAAATAGTTTGGCACCTTCTTAAAAAACTAAATTATGTGACCCACAATTGCACTTTTCAGCATTTATCTGAAAGAAATGCAAAGTTATGTCCACAAAAACACCTGTACACAAAAGTTTATAACAGCTTTAGTCATAGCAAAATCTTGGAAAAGACCCAAATGTCCTTCGTTGAGTGAACAGTTAAATAATCTTTGGTGCATTCATACTATAGAATACTACTCAGCAATTAAAGAAAGGAACTATCAATACATAAAATTACTTGGATGAATCTCCAGAAACTTATACAGAGTAAAAACCTTTTTCCTAGAGGTTATGTGCTGAGTGGTTCCATTTATATAGTATTCTTGAAATTGTAAAATAAAAAAAAAAACAGGTTAGTGGTTGCATGCATGGAGAAAAAATAAATGATCAGAAACTGCCCCTTAAGGAAGATCAATATTGGACCTTCTAGACAAAGACTTTAAATCAGCTGTCTTCAATATGCTCAGAGATCTAAAGAAAAGCCTTGGAAAAAGAACTAAAGGAAACTAGGAGACAACTGTCTTACCAAATAGGGAGTATCAATAAAAAGATAGAAATTATTAAAAGGAAGAAAATAGAAATTCTGGAACTGAAAGCTATAATAACTAAAATAAAAAATTTTAGTAGGGTGGGGGGTTCCACAGCAAATTTGATCAGGCATAAAAAATAATCATCAAACTTGAAGATAGGTCAATTCTGATTAACCAATCTGAAGAGCAGAGAGAAAAAGGAATGAAGAAATAACAGGGGCTAAGAGACCTGTGGGAGACCTTAGAACTAATGAATATACAGTTAAAGGTAGTCTCAGAGGGAGAGGAAAAAGTAAAATTGGGAGAAAACACTGCTAGTGTAAACTCAAAGAGATCCACACCAAGAGACAGTATGGTCAATTTGTCAAAGCCAAAGAGAAAGGGTAAATTTTGAAATCAGCAGGAGAGGAGTAACTCAGCATGTGTTAAGGATAATCAATAAAATTAAAAGCCAACTTTCCCATATAAACCATGGAGGTCAGAAAACATCGTATCACATATGCAAAATGTGAAAAGAAAAGACAGAAGTGTAAGGCAAAACTTCTATATCCGGCAAGCTACCATTCAGAAGTAAAAGAATAATTAAGACATTCCCAGAGAAAAGCTGAAAGAATTTGTCACTAGTAGACCTACCTTATGAGAAATGCTAAAGGGAGTCTTCTTAGGCTGAAATAAAAGAACATTGGACAATAACTCAAAGCCAAACAAAGAAATAAAGATAGCTGCAAAGATACGTGAAACAAGAGTGGTATTGCATTTTTGGTTTTAAGTCCTCTTTTTTTTTTCCATGTGATTTAAAAGGAAAATGCTTGAAATGACAATTACAAATCTTCGTTAATGGACATGCGATGCCTATCAGTGTAATTTGTGACAATAACAAAGGGTGGGGGGAACTGTAAAGGAGCAGAGTTTTATTTATACTGTAGAAGTTACCCTATTTTTTGGACTATAAGCACACTCCCCCCAAATTTGGGAGGAAAGGGGGTTCATCTTATAGTCTGAATGTAGCTTTACATTTACATTGGTGAAATATGTCATTTATGTTATTAAATATTTTACCACATTTTTTGCTTCAAAACCTTTTTTCCTATTTTCCTCTAAAACCTAGGTGCATCTTATGGTCCAGGGAGTCTTACAGTCCAAAAAATTCAGTAGTCTTAATTTAAACTCAGTTTTATAGTTAAGATACTAACTGTGCTTCCCTAAGGTGACCACTAAAGAAAAATGTAGCCCCGGCTGATGTAGCTCAGTGGATTGAGCATGGGCCTGTGAACCAAAGGGTCGCTGGTTCGATTCCCAGTCAGGGCACATGCCTGGGTTGCAGGCCAGCTCCCCAGGAGGGATCATGTGAGAGGCAACCACACACTGGTGTTTCTTTCCCTCCCTTCCCCCCTCTCTAAAAATAAATGAATAAAATCTTAAAGAAAAAAGATCATAGATTTGTTTTAAAAAATTTAAAAAAGAAAAATGTACATAAACTAAAAAGGAATTAAAATGATAACACTAGAAAAAAGTTAATCACAGCAGAAGGAAGTAATGGATAAATTAAGGAATGAAAAAAAGGTACAAGACATATAGAAAACAATTCATACAATGGCAGAATTAAAGTCCTTCCCTATTAGTAATTACTTTAGATAAAAAGTTTTAAATTCTCCAATTAGAAGGCATCTAATTAGAAGATTGGATAGATAACTATGATCCAACTATCCATCTCCAGGACAGTAACTTTAAATTCAAAACCACAAAATAAGTTGAAAATAAAAGGAAGGGACAAGGTGTCCCATAAAAACAGAAACCAGAAGAGCTGGCGTGGCTGAACTAATATCAGACAAAGTAGATTTTAATACAAAAATTGTTACAAGAGGCAAAGGATGACATCATTTGTTGATCAAAGGCATCAAGAAGATATAATGATTATTAACAGATATAAAATCAACAATAGAGCCCCAAATATGTGAAGAAAAAAATGACAGAATTGAAGGAAGTAATAGACATTTGTACAATCATAGTTAAAGACTTAAACATTCTACTTCAAATAATGGATAGAACAAGCAGACAGAAAATGAATAAGAAAATAGAGGACTTGGCCCTTGGTGTGGCTCAGTGGATTGAGTGCCAGCCTGTGAACTGAAAGGTTGCCAGTTTGATTCCCATTCAGGGTAAATGCCTGGTTTGCCATCCAGTTGGGGACATGCAAGAGGCAACCAATTGATGTATCTAGCACATGGATTTTTCTCTCCCTCTCTTTATCCCTCTTCTTCCCTCTATCTAAAAGTAAATAAATTTAAAAATCTTTAAAAAAATAGGGGACTTGAACAACAGTATAAAACTAATTAGACCTAACAAATATATATGGTTATCCTGTAGTAGCATGAACTACATAATAATAGAAGAATGCAAATTATTCTCAAGTGCACATGAAATATTCTCCAAGATAGTTCCTATATTAAGACAAAAAAACAAGCTTCGCCCTGGCTGGTGTAGCTCAGTGGATTGAGCGCGGGCTGCGAACCAGGCATCACAGGTTCGATTCCCAGTCAGGGCACATGCCTAGGTTGCAGGCCATGTCTCCCAGCAACCGCACATTGATATTTCTCTCTCTCTCTCTCTCTTTCTCTCTCTCTCTCTCCCTCCCTCCCTCCCTTCCCTCTCTAAAAATAAATGAATAAAATCTTTAAAAAAATGCATTTACCTCCATTTAAAAAAAAATAAAAATAAAAATAAAAATAAAAAAACAAGCTTCAATAACTTAAAATGTTAAGTCATACAAAAAGCTTCTCTAATAAAAGTGGGATGAAACTAGGAGTGAATAACAGGAGGAAAACACAAAATTACTTCTGAAATGTGAAAATGAAACAACATGGTCCCGAACAACCATGGGATTGAAGAAGAAATTGCAAGTGGATTTAGGAAATACTTTGAGGTGAGTGAAAATAAAAACACAACATACTGACATATACGAGGTGCAAGAGAAGTAGTGCTCAGAGGGAAAATTATAGCTGTAAATATTTATACAAGAAGAAAGATCCCCAAATTAACACCTTAAGGAACTAGAAGAGAAGCAAGCTAAACCAAATTCTACTAGAAGGAAGGAAATAATAAAGACTAGGCTAGGAAGGGTTAAAATAGAGAATAGAAAAACAATAGCTATTGTTTTTCCTTGCTATTTTGATCTTTGAAAAGATCAACAAAACTGACAAGCCTTTAGCTAGATTGACCAGGAAAATGAAAGAAGACTCAAATTATAAGAATCACAAATGAATGTGGCATCATATTGTCCTTGTCCTTTTCCATCCACCTTATTTCACTTAGCAAGGGGGAGGATGAAGAGGGTAAAGGGGGTCAAATATAAGGTGACAGGAGGAGACTGGACTTTGGGTGGTGACTGTATAATGCAGTTACAGATGCCGTATCATAAAACTGTACACGTGTCTGTTCAGGTCCTCTGCCCATTCGTTGTTCTTGAGTTGTATGACTTCTTCACATATTTTGGGTATTAACTCCATGTCGGAGCTGTTGTTCACAAGTATCTTCTCCTATTTGATTGGCTGCTTTCTTGTTTTGTTGACCATTTCTTTTGCTTTGCAAAAGCTCTTTCGGTTTGACACAGTCCCATTCACTTAGTTTTGCTTTTACTTCCCTCACCTTTGAGGCCAAATTCACACCATCCTCTCTAAGGCCCAGGTCCCTATTTTTATTACCTATGTTTCTATGTAATGTGTTGTTTTAGGTTTTGTACGAGGTGGGAGAAAAGTAGGTTTACAGTAGTTCACATGTAGAGTAGTGCAATAGCTAATGAATAACAGTACAAGAATGAGCTGTTTTGTGCACTCACAACTGTAAACCTGTCTTTGATCCATTTTTAGTTAATTTTTATTTATGGTGACAAATAGCAGTCTAGTTTTATTTTGCATGTGTATTTTCCAATTTTCCAGCACCATTTATTGGAGATAATTTCTTTTCTCCATTGTATGTTTTGGGTCTTTTGTTGATAATTATTTATATACATGTAGGTTTGTTTCCGGGCTCTCAATTCCATTCTAGTGGTCAGTGTGTCTGTGTTTTTGGCAATACCGTGTTGTTTTCAGGCACTTCTCTCAAGAAGACATACAAATGGCCAACAGACATGCAAAGATGCTCAACCTCACTAGCTGTTAGAGAATGCAAATCAAAACTGCAATGAGATAGCACCTCACACTGTTAGAATGACCATCATCAACAGGACAAGTCATAACAGGTGTTGCAGAGGTTGTGGGAAAAAAGAGACATTTATTCACTGCTGTTGGGAATGTAGACTGGTATAGCACTATGGAGAACAGTATGGAGGGTTCTAGAAAATTCAGAATAGAGTTACTATATGGCCCAGCAAAACTTCCTCTGCAATAGTCCACCCTCCAGACTCCCTGATGCTCTGCCCTGCAAAACTAATGCCCCACAGAGGAGTCAGCTGCCTGGATCCCTGGTGTAGAGGGCTGGGTGGACTCAGGGGATGTCAGAGACTGAGTTGTGTGACTTTGGAATGGGGGCCATTTTCCCCTCACAGTTTGTGCAAGCCTGACCATCACCGTGTTCCCCCACCCTCCCAAATCTCAGCAGTTCTGCCCTGCCTCGCTAGGGCTGTCAAGGAGGTCTGGCCAGAATCAGGAACAGACCGAGTTGTGTGACTCTAGGACTGCATCCATTTCTCCTCAAATACCAGACCAGTATCACCATTCCTGTGCAGAGCCCCCTCTTCATACAGCCAAACACTGGACTGTTTGGGCCTGAGGAACTCTGTGGGTCTTACCATGACAAGTTTCTGAGATCTAACACCACCACAAAAGTCTGTAGGGACCTAGTAGGTAGAGGTGTCAGGGCCAGCTCTGGCACTGAGTTTGAACCTGTATCAGTCTGGTGACCACCACTCACCCCCACATGGTGACCCACTGAGGTCCTACCTCAGGTAAACTTCAGAGACTCTTTCAGGGACTGAGCCTAACAAGCAGCTGACAGGCTGTGGCAGAGCTTGTGGTGCCTTGGGAGCAGGACCCAATGAGCTGCACAAGTAGCACATCCAAAGGGAGATCTCAGGAGACACCAGACCCTTCTGGGGCAAGTTCTACTTTGGTAAGCACCCATACAGCATCTTACATATTGATGTCTGGCTCAGTCCTCACCATCAGCCAAAGTGAGGTTGACTCCATTCACAAAGTAGCCAACAGCAAACAATTCTATTTAAAATACAGACAAAGGACCTGAATAGACACTTCTCCAAAGAGGGCATACAGATAGCCAATAGGTATGCAAAGATGCTCAATGTCACTAATCATGAGAGAAATGCAAATTAAAACCACAATGAGATATCACCTCACACCTGTCAGAAATCGCTATCATCAACAAATCAATAAGCAAGTGTGGCCAGGATGTGGAGAAAAGGGAACCTTCATGTACTGTTGGTGGGAGTGCAGACTGGTGCAGCCACTAGGCAAAATGGGATGGAAGTTCCTCAAAAAACTAAAAACACAACTGCCTTATGACACAGTGATTCCACTTCTGGGAGAAGGGAAAATTCATTCAAGTTCATTAGGAATCAGTGTGTGTGAGACTTGGTGGCCAACAAGATGAAAAGTACATGACAGGCTTTGAGGACATCTCCAAGGTTTTGAGGCTAGACACCTAGGTAAATAGCAACGCAATTGGGATGAAAACCTATTCTACAGGCACAAAACTGGAAAGCCCATTGGCTTTCCCGTTATCACACGGTAAGAGAAACATCCCCAGTACCGTTATCCTGCCCTCTTGACTTCTGGTTCCGAAGACTTTGCATGTAATACAGCAAATATGAGTTGTGGCTTAAAAATCACCAGCGTGTTTTCAAATAACTGCAATATTGGCACATATTTTCCCTCATTTTACTTCCTGTGTTTGGAATTATAAAGTTTTAGTTATGATCATATTCCAGGGTAGCTACCTTTCTCCTTTCTGAACCCTGGGTGCCTGCCACATCCCTCTATAATGCTTTCTTACCCAGCCCTGACAACGCTGAAAGGCCCTTCTCTCAGTCACCTTCCCCTTCCCACCAACACAACCTAGGGAACATACCACAGCCCCTCCTCTTCTTTCTGAAGCAATATCATTGGAAGGGACTGGAATGAAATAGCGGCAAACCACTCAGAGCACTCCAAGTATAGGGATGAGTAGAAAAAGGCCCTGGCTTGGGATTGGGGGCTGGGCAGGAGGGAGGAGACAAAGCACATGACCCTGTCATGAGGACCTCAGTGGGGGGCTGCAGGAGGCAGTGGGGGTGGGGGCACTGCAAAACCTCAGCTGCTGGGGAGGAAGCACCAGGACCTTTTGTCTCATAATGTATGGAAGAGTGTGTGTATGTATGTGATGATGATGATTAAATGGTACATGGTATCAGCGAAAATTATCAGCGTGGATGCTGATTAAGGATGCTGAAAAAGAATAGTATGGAAGGAAACTGGAAAAATTGGTCTGAGTGTGGAAAAGTAATACTAATTACAATCACTTATGCGAACTGCCTAACATTTATGACTAATTACCACCCAACACAATAACCATTAGATATATCATTAAAAATGTGTCAGATTAACTTTGTTGTCAGTTTTATTTGCGTTTAGAACAGTAAACTCTGCGTGTATGCTTGTGCTTAATAGTTTGTTGCTCATGCAAGCACGGCTGTCAGCTCACGATTAAAAAAAAAAAACACATTATGTTAGGGCTGGAGCCTAGCAGGCTTTGAATTCCAGGCTAAGTAGTTTATGGTTAATTTAGGAGGCAATGGGGAGCCCTTACAGAATAATTAACAGGGGAGATACATGGTCAGTGCTGTATGTTAGGAAACACGGACTGACAGGACTAGAAGATTCCTTACAGATCACCCAATGGTCATCTGCCAGGGGGCACTGGCAACCACACTGGGTGTTCTGGAGGGATCATCAACATTTCAGAAAGACTTAAGGGAACCATGAATTTTGCCATAATAATGGTATATAGATAAACTACAAAGTCAATATAAGTTGTTTGGGACTGGAATGAATCAAACTGGGACACCGGTTAGGAGCACTGATTGGCAGTTATGAAAGTTTGATGAATTTTTTAAATGGGGAAACAATTTAATCATTTTTAACAAATAAAAATGTTAACATTAGAAAACTTTTTCTTTTTTAAAGATTTTATTTATTTATTTTTAGGGAGAGGGGAAGGGAAAGAGAGAGGGAAACATCAATGTGTAGTTGCCTCTTGTGCGCCCCCTACTGGGGACTCAGCCTGCACCCCAGGCCTGTGCCCTGACTGGGAATCTAACCAGCATCCCTTTGGTTCACAGGCTGGTGCTCAATCCACTGAACCACAACAGCCAGCGCAGAAAACTTTTTCTAATCATTTGTTTTTAACCCACTCCATGGGTTAAAAACAAAACAAGAGGGGTCCTGGGTGGTAAAAAAGTTGACAGCCCCTATTGTAATCCAACCAATCCTTTAATGTATAGATAAGCAAACAGCCTAGAGCCAGATGGACCTTGCCTTCAAAGAAGATGGATAAAAGGATTGGACAGTACAAATGGAAGGTAAATGAGAATACCAGTTCAGTAGCAAACTGAGGTACCTAGATTAGGTACCTTGGAAACAAGGTACCTGGGAAACAAGGATCTACAAAGGAGAATGGTGGATGGGAGAAAATGAAAAAGCAGCGCCGGGTAGGACCACGGGTTAGATGTGGGTAGAGAAAAGGGAAAGAAGTTGACGATGACTCTGAAATCCACAGTGTGGCTGAATGGGGCAGTGATGGCAGAAATATAAAACCTGGAGGAATACTTGGTTTGGGGGTAGAGGGGAATCATGAATTTGTTTTTAGAAATATTGACCATAACTTGTAGAATTGCATATTCAAAAGAAAGTGTGACAGTAGAAATTAGAAACACTTGGGTTTAAATATCAACTTGTTCACATTGTGTGACTTAATAAGGAATGTTTCCTTTGAGTTACAGTGTTTGTATTTGTAGATCTGGGATAACGATATCTGCTTTATAGAGTTACTGAGAAGATTGAATGGGAGAATTATATAGAGTACCTAGCACAATATGTAGCAAGTGGCAAGTACTCATTACTCTTTTATGGAGAAAGTATGGAGAGTATGAAGATAGAAATGTTTAAGAGAAACAAGGGAGAGTTCAGGAGAGATGACAGATCCCAAGCTATATTTTTAAGATTTAATTGCAAAACACTGATAGTAGTTTCCCAGGATTTCTAGGAGGATGAAGGCACCAGGGCTGAATATGGGAGAAGCCACATTTACTGTGAAGTTGGGAAGGACACCAGCAAAGGAACCTGAACAGGTGGAGGGGGATGGATGGGGAACACACTATCGATGAAGCCAAGCAAGGCAAAAGAACTTGAAAGTAGGAGGTGTGGTCCATGGGATCAAATGCAGCAAAAAGATCTAGGCAGTAAAGGCACAGATGAGGCTATTAGGAGGTCCCTTTTAGAGACAGGAGAGAATTAGGGATGAATTCAATATGAGGCTAGGTCACAAGCGAAGGTGAGGTAGCAGAGACAGTAAAGAAAAGGCAACACTTTCAATGTGGATCATGAAAAAGACGGGGCAGAGATGAGAGTAACTCAAAAGAGTGGCAGCTATAAGGGAAGCTTATTTCAGGCTACTTAGAACCTGCGCATGTTGTACGCCAAGGGGTACTTGGCGCCAAGGGGTGCCAAGGAAATACCAGTGGAGAGGAATAGACTGATAAGGCAGAAGAGAGACATCGTATTTGTAAACCAGCTCTCTTAAGCTGTGCATGGGCAGCCCCAGGTTTTGGTTGCTTTGAAGATGTGCTTAGCAGAGGACCTAATGTTTATGGCAGGAGAAGTCATCTGATGTCAAACCAGAAGCAAGCAATCCCAACAGAGCTGTTCACTTATGCTTGTGAACAAAACACACCAAATAAGGAGCTATTCTCAGTGTGCAAGGTACATGACATGATTTGGAGACTCTGATCTCTGAGTATGGTTCCCGAAGGCAGGGAGCTCAAAATTCTGTCCCTTGGGACATACTGATGCAATTAGGCTTTAATGACTTACAGTTATTAAAATTAAAACTTTGGCCCTGGCTGGTGTAGCTTAGTGGACTGAGCACAGGCTGCAAACCGAGGAGTCACTGGTTCGATCTCCAGTCAGGGCACATGCCTGGGTTGTGGGCTGGGTCCCCAGTAAGGGGTCATGTGAGTGGCAACCGCACATTGATGTTTCTTTCCCTCTCTTTCTGCATCCCTTCCCCTCTCTCTAAAATAAATAAATAAATAAAATATTTTTTTAAATTAAAACCTCTATTTTCTTTAAAGGATGGAACAAAACTGGGATATCCAGTATTCTGATTTAACATTATTTGGGACATACTGGCTGCTGTAATTAGACAAGAGAAAACTGAGAGATAAAAAATGAAAAGAGAACATCTGGAATGGTGGTGTGAAGAGGTTGACAGACATTCTCCCCAGCAAAACCATCACTTAGTGGGTGAGGATTCTTATTTTAAACACACACACACACACACACACACACACACACACACACACACAGATATTTAAAGTCTCTGAAAATTGTCTCAAGGCATAAAGGAAATACAGATAGCATGCTAAATCTTGACTAGAAGAACCATGAGAATCTTTGGCATTTAAGCCAACACTGCTCCCATCCCTTACCCTACCCCAGATCACTGATGCAAGCCAGGTATAGTCAAGAAGAGAGCTCCTTTTGCCCCACCTCCTTGTCTAGAACTACTACTTCACAATAGGAAAGGCGAGCTGGTAGAATCTCTAACTACTCAGCTCCCATTTGTAGGGCAAGGACTCTTCTGCCTCTAGCATCACAGGCTGAGAATACTGGGGCTCTAATCGCCCCTGCCCCAGCTCACTTATGCACTGTAGGTTCCATGCTTGGAAAACAAGCAAAAGATATCAGGGGTTATTATCTCCCTCACAGTGCCTACAAGGGTGTCACTCAGGGAGAGACAGACCACAGTTTCACCCCCCAGCTCCAGTGCCATAGTGTAGAGATTCTGCCCACACTATCACAACAAATGTATCTATTCTAGATATAGCAAATGAGGCCTATCTGGAAGAAGTCTAATCATTGTTAGTATAATGAGAATAGTTTGCATGACATTGATATAACCTGGCAGCCAAGGAGAGTGGACTGGAATGCACATATATGAACAATGATGACTTCACTGTACTAGTCAGTGGGGGTGGTAGACGCCACTGAGTGAGCATGCGTACTGTGTGGCCGTCGCATTCAAAATCACTGAGTGAATAGAACAGTGAATCTGCATCAAATTTTGTGTGAAGCTTGAACATTCCTTCACAGAAACTATTCAGATGATTCAGAAGGCCGCCGCTATGGGCAACTGGTGATTGGCGGCTCCATCATGACGACATGCCCACTCATGCATTGTGTCTCGTGTAGAGTTTTTTTTTGGTGAAACATCAAATCACCCAGGTGACTCAGCCCCAGTACAGCCCAAGTATGGTGCCCAGTGACTTCTGGCTTTTCCAAAAACTAAATCACCTCTGAAAGGGAAGAGATTTTAGACCATCAATGAGATTCAGGAAAATACAACAGGGCAGCTGATGGTGACTGGGAGAACTGTGTGAGGTCCCAAGGTGCCTACATTGAAGGGGACTGAGGTGTCATTGTCCTAGGTACAATGTTTCTTGTATCTTGTATCTTCAATAAATGTCTATTTTTCATATCACATGACTGATACCTTCTGGACAGACTTCATATACATGGAATGATATGATGTGTAATTTTTGTGTCTGGCTTCTTTCACTTTGCATAATGTTTTCAAGGTTCATCCATGCTGTAGCATGTATCAATACCCCATTCCTTTTTTTGTACTGTGGTGAAATATGCATAACTTCAAATTGACCAATTTAGCCCCCTTTAAGTGTACGTTTTAGTGGCATTAAGTACATTCACATTGTGCACAACCATCATCACTGTCCATCTCCACAACTTTTTTATCATCCATCTCTATGAACTTGACTGTTGTAGTTACCTCATACAATATTTGTCTTTTGGTGTCTGGCTCACTTTGCTGAATCATATTCTAGTATATAGATAAACTATATTTTGTTTATCTCTTCACCAGTTGATGTGTATTTGGGTTGTTTCCACCTTTTGGCTATTATGAATAATACTGCTATAAACATTTGTGTACAAGTTTTTGTGTGGACATATGTTTTATTCCTCTTAGGCATATAGATAGGAGTACAATCGCTGCTGATGTGGTAACTTCGTGTTAAACCTTTTGAGGAAATACCAAATTGTTTTTCAAAGCGGCTGCATCACTTTACATTCCCACCAGCTATGTCAGAGGCTTCCAATTTCTGTCATTGTTGCCAATACTTGCTTAACATAAAAATAATTTTTTTTAGAGAGAGAGGAAAGGAGGGAGAAAGAGAGGGAGACAGAAACATCAATTGATTGCCTCTCACACACACCCCGACCAGGGACAGAACCCATAACCTAGGCATGTGCCCTGACCGGGAATTGAACCACTAACTTTTAACTTTGCAGGATGATACCCAACCAACCGAGTCACACCAGTCAGGGAGACTTTTAAAAAATTATATAGCCATCCGCCCTGGCTGGCGTACCTCAGTGGATTGAGTGTGGGCTGTGAACCAAAGCATCACATGTTCGATTCCCAGTCAGGGCACATGCCTAGGTTGTAGGCCATGGCCCCCAGCAACCACACATTGATGTTTCTCTCTCTCTCTCTCTTTCTCCCTCCCTTCCCTCTCTAAAAATAAATAAATAAAATCTTTTAAAAAAAGAAAAAGAAAAAACAATTTAAAAAATTATATAGCCATCCTAGTGCATGTAAAGTAATATCTCATAGTGGTTTTGGTTTGTACTTTCCCAATGACCAATAACTATAAGCACCTTTTCATGTGCTTATTAGCCAGTTGTATGTCTTTAGAGAAATATATATTCATATGCTTTGTCCATTTTTTAATTGAGTTGTTTTTTATTATTGGTTTGTAAGAGTTCTTTATATGGTGTGGATGTAGGTCCCTTATCAGATATAAGATTTGCAAATGTTTTCTCCCATATTGTGTGTTGTCTTTTCACTTACTCAATGGTGTCATTTGAATCACAGAAGTTTAGAATTTTGATGAAGTCCAATTTATCTATTTTTTTCTCTACTTATTTGTACTTTTGGTGTCATATGTTAGAAACCATTGCCTAATCCAAGGTCACAGGGATTTATGACAATATTTTCTTATAAAAGTCTTACAGTTTTAGCACTTCGAAAATAAAATACATAGGATTACCAAGGATATAATCACATGTAAAAAACTGTCCAAGTATTTGGAAATTCATAATATAGTTTTACATGGATATATATATATATATATATATATATATATATAGCCATTTCTTGTTTTACTATTTTATTCATCTTTATTTGTCATTTCATTTTATTTTATTTTATTTTTTCACTTTTTTTATTGTTCAAGTACAGTTGTCTCCATTTTCCCCCCACCACTACCCCCCACACCAGATATTTTTTTGAACTTAGTAAATAAGCAGATCTAGTGGTGGGTTTAATACTGTAACAATTTTGAAGTAGTGGTGAGCATGATGATGTTTTGAAATATCTACAATGGTATTATCATATGACAATATCTTTGATGTCTATTGCTTACCAAGTTATAGGTGCTGCAGGTGGTACTTTGGCTCGTTGCTTATGCTACAACAAATAGAACTGTTACATTTCACTTAGAGGTTATTAGAAATGAAGATGTAATGTTTTCCTAATCAATAGACTCTTTGAATTCTATCTGTAGATCCTACATACATAAGAATACTATAAAATTTGATTCTAAGTTATAATATCATTAACAAAGCAAGATTTATCCATTAAATTCAAATGTTTAATAATCAACAAAAAGCTAAAAGAATAATGTTGAAATGATGACAGCGGACTTAACTATTGTCTACCTTGTTTTGGAAAGAATTATTGAACATAAAATTACAGGGTCCGGCACAAAAACATGCCCTTTTTTATTACAAAATCTTTTATTACAAAATTAGAAACAAGTGATTCTGTAACATAACACTATCACACTCAAGCATACCATAGGGCACTTTAGGTGAAATGTTCAAATTACAACTATAAATGATTACAACCCTATTATCACCCTACCAACCACGCTCAAGCAGGCCTTACTTCTGCCGCACCCTGTATTCTGGTAGTCCTTTCCTATTCCAATGTGATAAACAAAGATACAGTATTACTATCCTTTTACCAACTGGAGTCATGGGATTCAAATATTATCTAAATACTCTAATTCACTCTAATTCCCACTAGCAATTGAAAACATACATAATTTACTTTCTTGTTAGATTTATTCAAACAGTTCTCAGAAGAGAAGATTGTTGAGGCTACCAGCTGTTCTGGGCCTTTTCAGGTGAATAAGTGTGTGCAGTTGTAAAGGAAAAAATACCAAATACTAGAAATAGGTCACAGAGGCAGTATCTAAAAGGAAAGTTTTATGAGGGATTTTATTTCCTAGGTCACTGAAAACAGATCTCTCCCCTTAATAATTTATAGATATAGTTGCTGTCATTATGGTTTTGAATAGATAGCACATTTTTTGTGGTTCAGCAGTCAAAGTGATATAATAAGGAATCCACAGAAAGTTTAACCCTCACCAAAGTACCATTTATCCTCCTCCCCTAACCCCTATAGACAAGTGATTCTATATGAAGATGAAAGCAAATACCTACATCTTTACCCCTTTCTTGCACCAATGGCAACATACTATACATATGGCTTTGCACCACGCACTTTGCATTTAGTGGTATACCCAGCAGATGTTTCTTTATCAGTTTAGTGAGAATGTCCTCATTCTCATTTATAGCTGATGAGCATCCTACACTGGCAATGTGCATGCCATTGTTTATTTCATGCATTCTATCTGATAGACCCTAGAATTGTTTCTAGTCTTTCTTACGGTCTACTTTAAACTTTTGCACATTTTATTTAGAAATTGCTTTAGTCTAAGCCCTGGCTGGTGTGGCTCAGTGGATTGAGCACCAGCCTGTGAACTAAAGAGTCATGGGTTCAATTCCCAGTCAGGGCACATGCCTGGGTTGCGGGCTGGGTCCCTAGTTAGGGGCATGTGAGAAGCAACCACACACTGATGTCTCTTTCCCTCTCTATATCCCTATTTCCTCTGTCTAAAAAAATAAATAAATAAAACCTTTAAAAAAGAAGAAATTGCTTTAGTCTAGACTCTTGGTGATAAGTGGCAGGAATTCAATTTACATTATCTCTAAAAATGGGGTGCTTATAGTACTAAGTGGCAACTTGGTCTTCCCTCGTTTTATCCCATTCCAACTACTATGAAACCTTTGCTTTTACAGCACACATCTGGCCTTTACTTCTGTTCTTTACCCATTAGCCCAATACAATTCAAGTATCAGTTCCCGAAACCTTGATCTTAAAAGCAGAGTTAAACCCAGGAATCATATGTCAATGCTCCTCTATAACTTGGCCATAGACAGGATTCATAGCACGCCTACATAAAAGGTCTTTTTTATACAAGTATCAAATTAAGAACACAAAATTAAAATATTCTCCTAGAGACCTCATCATATTCTCCCAAGATCATTCATTGCTGGGATCCTAAGTGAGGCAATCACTGAACTTCAGTATATGTTTCTAGATATATTTTAGGTGCAAAACTAGGAGTCTCCTAACACAGAGTAAGAGAAAACTTGATCGGAGACCAAAAGTAGGCATTCCTGAAGAAGGACCGTCAAGACCATTATGGTGATAAAGAAGTTGTGCCAAGAAGTGGGGATATTCTGCACTGCAGCTACTGTTGAATAAGGCGAAGGTCTCAAGGTCTGGGCAGCTCTTACTAAATGCTACTCTTGCTAAATGCTAAAATGTAGCACAATATTTTGCCAATGCAGCTGCACCCACATGAGCTTGTCTAGTCCCAAAACTGGGTAAGTTTAGTCAACTGTGAAGAACAAATCAACATATAATTAACCAAATAGTATGTGTAAGTAATGGCTAAGCCTCCCTTCAGGGAGGCAAAGCTTTGGATGTGAACCACCAGTCTCCTTTACTTGTTTGCAAGTAAGTAAAACTACCTAAGGGCAACCAAGTCTCATTCTGCAAGCTGAGAAGTTTGCTACTGCTAGAAATCAGTTCAGTGGGTAGAGCTAGAAATCAGTTCAGTGGGTGGGACTAGAAATCAGTTTAGTGGGAGGGGCTAGAAATCAGTTCAGTGGGTGGGGCTAGAAATCTGTTTAGTGGGTGGGGCTAGAAATCTGTTTAGTGGGTGGGGCTAGAAATCAGTTCAGTGGGTGGGGCTAGAAATCTGTTTAGTGGGTGG
>PVIA01001706.1:0-204777 GCA_004024845.1 Tonatia bakeri | reverse complement strand
CAGAAAAAAGTGAAATAAATTGGTCTTATTCAATTTGAGGATGAAAAAAACGAATTAGAGTCAAATATATGAGTCAAGATGAAAATGAGTTAATCTATGGAGGAGGGAGTGGAAATCAGTGGTATTCACTTGCAGGTAGATTATGCATGAAGAAAACTCCATGATAATTAGAACACTGAGCAATGGAAGACTAGTAGTCCCTTTGCCTAAAGGTAAAAAAAAGAAGCCATCTGTTTATATGTGGGAACAGGGTGATGACCAAAGACTCTTGGAGCACTCCTTTTTTAAAATTTTATTGTTATTCAAGTACAGTTGTCTGCATTTTCCCCCCACAACTCCCCCCAACCCCAGCCATCCCCACCTCCCTCTCCTGATTCCACACCACCTCCTTGGTTTTGTCCATGTGTCCTTTACAATTGTTCCCGAAAATCCTTCCCCCTTTTCCTCC
This sequence comes from Tonatia bakeri, assembly GCA_004024845.1. NCBI lineage: Eukaryota > Metazoa > Chordata > Mammalia > Chiroptera > Phyllostomidae > Tonatia > Tonatia bakeri. The sequence continues at coordinate 204,329 of PVIA01001706.1, read as the reverse complement.
CATTGTCCCTTGCCTCCTCCCTTCTGGTCACTGTCAGCCTGTTCTTAATTTCAGTATCTTTGGTTATATTTTGCTTCTTTGTTTTGTTCTTTAGGTTCCAGTTAAAGGTGAGATCATATGGTATTTGTCTTTCACTGCCTGGCTTATTTCACTTAGCATAATGCTTTCCAGTTCCATCCATGCTGTAGCAAAGGGTAGGAGCTGCTTCTTTCTTTCTGCTGCATATTATAGAATTCCATTGCGTAAATGCACCATAGTTTTTTGACCCACTCATTTACTGATGGGCACTTAGTTTGCTTCCAGCACTTGGCTATTGTAAATTGTGCTGCTATGAACATTGGGGTGCATAGGTTCTTTTGGATTGGTGTTTCAGGATTCTTAGGATATAATCCCTGTTCAATATAATGATGCTGTCTATGGCCCACACTAATGGTTGAGGTAAACTGGACAGTAACTGCATAACTTTGGAGATCTGATTCAGTAGACATAGTTTACAAAAAGATTCACATGTCTTTCCCAAATCCATTTTACTGGTAAAGATTAAAATTACACCTGTGTTCATTCTGGACATGGTGAGACCTCTTAGAAGAGAATGATGAGTTCTGCTGTTTTGCCTGTTCTTAAAAGTAACCATGGAACCCTGGCTGGTGTAGCTCAGTGGATTGAGCGCGGGCTGCGAACCAAAGCGTCGCAGGTTCGATTCCCAGTCAGGGCACATGCCTGGGTTGCAGGCCACGGCTCCCAGCAACCGCACATTGATGTTTCTCTCTCTCTTTCCCCCTCCCTTCCCGCTCTAAAATAAATAAATAAAATCTTTAAAAAAAAAGTAACCATGGAAAGTTTCATGTTCTCACTGAATTTAATGAATTATGTGGGACTAACCTTATCTGCAAGACATACAATTTGACATTTTGTCTGTTTGGGGATTCCCCCTGCTCAAATCAACCCTCGTGCCGTACACCTAGGGTGACCTTGTTTTCTGGAAAAGAATTGTAATAGACAGTTTGAGAAGAACATGCTTGGGAATACTCACATAAATTCCTCCATTTATTCATTCCATAATTATTTACTCTGTACCAACTGTATGCCAAACACTATTCTAGCTCCTTAGAAAAGAGCAGTGAATAACGCATCTAAAGCCTGTGCTTTCATGGAACTTATATTAATGTGAGGCTAGAGAGGGGTGATAAACAACCAATATTTAACACTGAGTCAATTGCATGTTAGTTTGGATAGCAATAAGTGCTGTTGGCAAAAGAAAAGGCAGAGCCAGACAAGGCAGATGAGGCATGCTGGGGTGTGAGGAGGAAGCAGGTTGCAGGATTGAGTAGGGTGGTTAGTGTAAGCCTCTATGAGAAAGTCAGGTTTGTTCAAAGACTTAAGAGAAATGAGGAAATAAGGCAACTGGGCATCTGTGGGGAGAGAACCTCGGGGCAAGGGCACAGCTGATAGAAAGGTCTTGAGAAAGGAGAAGGCTGGTGTGTTCAATGAGCAGCGAAGAAGCCAGTGTGGTTGAAGAGGAGGGAGTGACATGAACAGCAGAAGAGGAGCTAATCACAAGGGCCTTATAGAGCAAAGGGAGGGCTCTGGCTTTTACTCTAAGGAAAATGGGAGTCGTTGGAGTGTTTTGAGCAGAATGTCAGATCTGATTACTTCTTTTAAAAGAATTCTCTGGCTGTCATGTCCAGAATAAATGGAAAGTAAGTGCAGAGCATGTCTCTGATATCCATGAATTTGATTACCACAGTTTAATTAAATAACCACATCCCTCAACAACACACTTCAAATTCCAGTTATCATTGCATATTAACTGAGTAATTGCATAAAGTACAGATTGTGCTGATTGCTCTTTTCAGTCCACAAATCATTACATAAATAACAAATGCACACCATGATCAGTGACCAATCATGTCACTTCTTTCAAAGTCTATTGGTGATTGATGTTGGTGATTCATTTTATTCAGTTTATGCGCAGACAACAAAGCATGTACTGTGTCACCTTGATTTTCAGTGATAAACCCATATGACATTTTGACAAAAAATGGATACTCAAAAAATGGGGAAATGGCCAACAAAGATAAAAGTTCCAGAAAAAAGAGAAAAATTAGCCCCGGCTGCTGTGGCTCAGTGGATTGAGTGGCCAGCCTGTGAACCAAAGGGTCACCAGTTGGATTCCCAACCAGGGTACATGCCTGGGTTGTGGGCCAGGTCCCCAGCTGGGGGCATGCTAGAGGCAACCACACATTGATGTTTCTCTCCCTCTCTTTCTCCCTCCCTTCACCTCTCTCTAAAAATACATAAAATATTTTAAAAAATGAAAGATTAGTATATATTAAGTGAAATTCAAATCAAAGCTTTATTTGGGGTGATGGATATACAGTATAATATACAGATGATGGGCTATAGAATTCTATACCTCAAACTTATATAATGGTATTAACCAATGCCAACCCAATACACTCAATAAAATGCAACTTAAAAAGCTATATGGAGTTCTAGAAGAAATAGCTGACTATGGGACCATGGCAATGTTGACATTGTCACCATTCAAGAGACCCCAGATACGCAGCCAGAACAACTTAGTGAAGGTGAGCTTTCTAACATAAATGAGGAAAGTTGTGACAAAAAAGAAGAGATATCCCAGAGGAGCCGACACCAACAAAAGGTTTACACTGAAGGAATTCTTAGAGATATTTCAAAATCCTGAGAGCACAAAGGATAAAATGTGGAAAGGTGATCCAAACTTCAATAGGAGTATGGTGATTCCTTGAGGTATGAAAAGATGTTCTCTTGGCATTTTAAGTTATTGAAAGAGGAGGCAAGTACTGTTCAAACTACTCTTGATAAGTTTTTTTAAAGATTTTATTTATTTATTTTTAGAGATAGGGGAAAGGAGGGAGAAAGACAGGGACAGAAAGATCAATGTGTGGTTGCCTCTCACATGGCCCCCGTTGGGGGCCTGGCCCACAGCCCAGGCATGTGCCCTGGCTGGAAATCGAACCAGCGACTCCCTGGTTCGCAGCCCGCACACAATCCACTGAGCTATGCCAGCCAGGGCAAGTTTTTTTTATAAAGAAATAAAACACTTTAATTCCCAATGTTTCTAGTGTTCTAAATTACAGTATACTAAATAGTCATTAGTTTTATATTTAAGAAAATTCTCCTACATACTTATAGTGAAATGGACAGTAAAGGAGTTTTTAACGTTTTGACCAAAAAAATGTAAATGTCAAAGAACAGTCGTAATTTTTCCCACTGATTAAAATTGCTTTACACTTTTTCAGCTGGTAGTCCCTCTCAGCATCCTGTACCACCTGCCATTCATTGAGGACTGCTTGTACTTAGTGATAATGACTGAATCTGGGGTTTCACCTTGAATGTGAGTGACTACAGTATAGTAAAGGTGGTCTTGTCGTGGAAGGCTTCTGGGTCCACCTTATCCATGGAAATTCTAGAACCTTCAACAATTGTGAGAGATTTCTATCAGTGACTTGTTCATGCAACCAATCCAAGAGCCAGAAGCTCAGTAGTGTGAGAAGCAGTGCCAGGAAGGTCCCACCGTCCCAGCCCTTCTCTCCCTTGTTGCCATACCGTAAAAAGCTGTTGTTAGAGACTGAGTCCTTTGGGTCCAGCATTGCCCCTCTAGAATCATTTTAAAATATGTACCTTGAATGATAACTATGTTAGGTGATTTATATGTTAACTAACCTTATTGAGGTAATAATTTTACTATATAGGTATATCAAATAAAAATAATGTGTGTATGTGGAAAGACTGATACAGCAGACAAGTGCACTAAGAAACTACTGCAAGAAAGGGGTAGTGAGGTTCCAGAAAGACATCTCTTTAGAGAAAGGAAATACAGTTGGGAGTATGCAACAAAAGCCTTAAAAAATGTTTGTTCTCTTGGACCTAATGACTACAGTTGTGAGAGAGTCTATCTGAAAGGAAGTAAACTAAAAATTATGTACAGAATTTTTATCACATTATTTTTTATAATAAACGTTAGGAATAACAGTGGGGGAATGTATAATACATGCCAATGAAGCAACATTTTGCATCCTTAAAGTACATTTATAAAGATTAGAAATTTTATTTGGGTCATCATGAAAATATCCTGGGAAGTGTTTGTGAAATAATATAAGTTGAGAAAATAAGAATACAAATTATATTAAAAACTTTCTGCACAGCTAAAGAAACCATCAGAAAAATGAAAAGGGAACTGACCCTATGGGAGAACATATTTGCCAGTGATACCTCAGGCAAGCATTTGATCTCCAAAATATATAAAGAACTCATTCAACTCAATACCAGTAGGTCAAACAATCCAATGAAAAATGGGCAAAGGATAGACGCTTCTCCGAGGAGGACATACAGAGGGCCCAGAGATATAACAAAGGGTGCTCAGCATCACTAAGTCATCAGAGAGATGGAAATGAAAACCACACTGAGATACTGCCTCACACCAGTCACAAAGGCCATCAAAAACAAATCAAACAAGTGCTGGTGAGGATGTGGAGAAGAGAGAATCCTACTGCACTGCTGGTGGGAATGCAGACTGGTGCAGCCACTGTGGAAAACTGTATGGAATTTCCTCAGGAAACTAAAAATGGAACTGCCTTTTGATCAGGTGATCCCACTGGTGTGATTATACCCTATGAGTTCCAAAACACCAATTCAAAAGAACCTATGCACCCCAGCATTCATAGCAGCACAATTTATAATAGCCAAGTGCTGGAAGCAACCTAAGCACCCATCAGTACATGAATGGATAAAAAAAAAACTGTGGTACATTTACACGATGGAATACTACACAGCAGAAAGAAAGAAGAGCTCCTATGCTTTGAGACAGCGTGGATAGAACTGGAGAGCATTACGCTAAGTGAAATACACCAGGCAGTGAAAGACAAATACCATATGATCTCACCTATAAGAGGAACATCATGAACAAAACAAGCAAATGAGCAAAATAGAACCAGAGGCATAGAAACAAGGAACAGACTGACAGTGACCAGAGGGGTGGGGGAGAGGGATAATGGTGGAAAGAAAGGGAAGGGACTAGACAAAGAATGTGTATGAATGACCCACAGACATGGACAACAGTGTGGGGACTGTGGGAGCAGAGAGTGGGCTGGGTGGAAGAGGGCAAAGGGGGAAAAATTGGGGCAAGTGTAATAGCATATCAATAAACATTTTTAAAGATTTAAATATTTTTTAGAGAGGGAAGGGAGGGAGGGGGGAGAGAGAGAGAGAGAGAGAGAGAGAGAGAGAGACACATCAATGTGATGCTGGGGGCCATGGCCTGCAACCCAGGTATGTGCCCTGACTGGGAATCGAACCTGTGATGCTTTGGTTTGCAGCCCGCGCTCAATCCACTGAGCTATGCCAGCCAGGGCCATATCAATAAACAATTGTATTAAAAAGAATGCTAATTGTATGTACTGTGTCATCTCATTAAAAGTGTGTAAAAAAATCTGGAAAAAGATGCCAAAATGTTATTATGGCCACTTCTGGGAATAGGGATGGCAGGAGATTAAAACGTAGGAAAAAAGTGCATGTGAATTGTTAAGAAATAATAATCCCAGTAATACAGACATCCTAATTTTGTATAATGGCAGCAGTAGTGTTCCAGCATATCTACTGTACTTTATTGAACCATTTTCTTACTAATAAAGGTTTATCTTATTCTCCAATAATCTGACCTTACACACTTATATCAGTTATTTTTGTAGGACAGATTACTAGAAGTGAAATTTTTGAGTCAAAGGATATGTGCATTGATCCTATCGATAGATATTTCGAGTTTCCCTTCCAAAGGTGTGCTGGCTTGTCAATATATAAGAATGCCATTTTCCTCAGAGCTTCATCCCCTCAGATGTTATAAATCTTTTTAAATTTTCCTATGAAGCAATAGATGTCTCATTAGGGTTTATACTTTGCATTTGTCTGATCACTATTGTAGTTGGAAATATATACACACACATATATGCATACACATATATATATACACATACATACATATATAATACATATATATATAAAATCAACATTTCCTCATCTGTGAATTAGTTGCTCAAGTCCTTGACTGTGAGTTACATTTTTTTAAAATATATTTTATTGATTATGCTATTACAGCTGTCCCGTTCCCCCCCTTCACTCCCCTCCACCCTGCCCACCCCTCCCACCCACATTCCCCCACTTTAGTTCATGTCCATGTGCCATAAGTTCTTTAGCTTCTACATTTCCCATACTATTCGTGCCCTCCCTCTGTCTATTTTCTCCCTACCGTCTATGCTACTTATTCTTTGTACCTTTTCCCACTCCTCCTCCCACTCCCCTGTTGCTAACCCTCCATGTGATCTCCATTTCTGTGGTTCTGTTCCTGTTCTAGTTGTTTGCTTAATTTGCTTTTGTTTTAGGTGTGGTTGTTAATAACTGTGAGTTTGCTGTCTTTTTACTGTTCATATTTTTTATCTTCTTTTTCTTAGATAAGTCCCTCTAACATTTTATACAATAAGGGCTTGGTGATGATGAACTCCTTTAACTTGATCTTATTTGAGAAACACTTTATCTGTCCTTCCATTCTATATGAAACCTTTGTTGGATAGAGCAATATGGGATGTAGGTCCTTGCCTTTCAGGACTTGAAATACTTCTTTCCAGCCCCTTATTGCCTGTAAGGTCTCTTTTGAGAGATCAGCTGACAGTCTGATGGGAATTCCTTTGTAGGTAACTGTCTCCTTATCCCTTGCTGCTTCTAGAATTCTCTTCTTCATTTTAATCTTGTGAAATGTAATTATGATGTGCCTTGGTGTGTTCCTCCTTGGGTCCAACCTCTTTGGGACTCTCTGAGCTTCCTGGACTTCCTGGAAGTCTATTTCCTTTGCCAGATTCGGGAAGTTCTCCATTATTATTTGTTCAAATAACTTTTCCACTTGTTGCTCTTCCTCTTCCCCTTCTGATACCCCTATAATTCAGATGTTGGGATGTTTAAAGATGTCCTGGAGGTTCCTAAGCCTCTCCTCATTTTTTTTTAAATTCTTATTTCTTCATTCTTTTCTGAATGGATGTTTCTTTCTTCCTTCTGGTCCACTCCATTGATGTGAGACCCAGTTTTCTTCCCATCACTATTGGTTCCCTGTTCATTTTTCTTCATTTCAGTTACTGTAGCCTTCATTTGTTCATCTAATTTGCGACCAAAATCAACCAATTCTGTGAGCATCTTGATCACCAGTGTTTTGAACTGTGCATCTGATAGGTTAACTATCTCTTGGTCACTTAAAAGTATTGACTCTGGGGATTTCATTTGTTCTTCCATTTTAACCATCTTTTTTTTTTTTAAAGTTTTTGGTCTGGTTGCGCCTGTTACATTGAGGGGCGGAGCCTTAGGTGTTCACCAGGGTGGGGCAACCTAGTAGCTTGGTTTTGACGTTTTATGTGGGAGCGGGGTCCGAGAGGGAACGATCACACTTGCTCCTCTCCCTGTGGGATTTCAATCCCCTCTGCCACTTCCCACAAGCAAATTGGGCCCTTCTTGTGCTGGTTCCCAGGTAGGTGGGCTTGTGTACGTTCCAGGACCCTGTGGGTCTCTCCAATGAACTCTCCTGTGAGGCTGGGAATCTCTCCCTGCGCCTTAACCTCCACAAGTGTTTTCAATCGGTGCTTTTAGGCTTTATTTTCCCACTCTGGTTCCCTGGGTTGCACGGTCTACCCCACTGCCCGTTTTCACCTGGTTTATGTGCACGGGAATATGTGACTGCACACAGTCAGCTGCCTTGCGTGCCTCACTGGGTCTGCTCATTGCCTCCCCGCACCCAGGGTCTGCCATCAGGGTCTGCTAGCTGCCACCTGCATGCCCGGGTCTGCCAGTCACCACTTTTTCCTGCCACGACCCCTCTCCACTGGCCTCCAACTCCACCCCTCTTACCGGTGTGGATTAATGGTTATTGGACTTCCATACAGTTCAATTTTCTGTCTGTTCTGGTTGTTGTTGTTGTTTTTTTAAAGATTTTATTTATTTATTTTTAGAGAGGGAAGGGAGGGAGGGAGAGAGAGAGAAACATCAGTGTGCGGTTGCTGGGGGACATGGCCTGCAACCTAGGCATGTGCCCTGACTGGGAATCGAACCTGCGATGCCTGGTTCGCAGCCTGCGCTCAATCCACTGAGCTACACCAGCCAGGGCTGTTCTGGTTGTTTTTATGTTTCTAAATTTTTGTCCTTAATTTTGGTTGTGCGAAGAGGCACAGTGTGTCCACCTACGCCTCCATCTTGGACGGAAGTTTATATGAGTTACATTCTTTATCTATATTTTGCTGTATTTAAAAAAGATAAATGTGCCCTGGCTGGTGTGGCTTAGTGGATTGATCATGGACCTATGAACTAAAGGGTCATTGGTTCGATTCCCAGTCAGGGCACATGCCTGGGTTGCAGGCCAGGTCCCTAGTGGCACATGAGAGACAACCACACATTGATGTTTCTCTCTCTCTCTTTCTCCTTCCCTTCCCCTTTTTCTAAAAATAAATAAATAAATCTTTAACAAGATGAACGTTTTGTATTCTTTAAGTAACTTTGTGATCTATTTTTTATCAATCATAGTAGTAGAAGAAAGTATTTAATCAATCCAGAGAAGGGAAAACTTGGAAAAAATATATTTATATATATATATAGTTACAAGTCTCTTCCCAGGGGAAGGGGCAAGGAAAAAAATTAATTGCTTAATTTTGTTTTCTCAATATGAAAATGATCCTTTCCTTCCTTGGGCCTCCACAATTGGAAGATCCTATTTGGTAACTTCAAATTCGCCATGAACCTCAAACACATTTGTCTAAGTCACTCAAGTCTAAACTTTTAAATGAGGTGTATCCAGAAAGAAGTGAAGGGCTGCACAGTTATTTGATACATTTAGGCCCATTCTAACAACCCGTTGTAACCGGTCAGGCAGAGGCAGATGCATTTTTTTTTCCAGAATTCTTTCAGAATGACCTCATAATTGAGCTGTCTTATAGGCTCAGTGTTGAACAATAATGAGTTTCTGAATGGTGAGGAAGATATGTTTTGAAATAGACGCAAATAGTGATTATTTACAATATTGCCGTCAAGGGCATCTGGACTAGAATGGCTAGAAATCCTCCTGTGAGTAGAGCTGGGGATGGGCACTGCAAAGAGTCCAGAGTGGCAATACCTAGCCTTTCCTAATTCTATTTGTTTCCGTTTCTCTTTATGGGAATAGCATGCTACTTGTTGGGTGGCAGAGAGGCTAGCACAAGCATATTAAAAGCTGGCTTGGTGAAAACTTAGTTCAGTGATATTTCTCCTGAATGATTCCTCAGTTGTTTAGGGCAAAAAGGCATGGGGTGAGAGGCCTATACTATCCTTAGTTATCACTGGCAACATAGGCTTAGGGATATTGCTGTAGCCCAACACAGTATGTATTGAATTCAGTAAACCTGATGCCTCCCAGACCCTTTTTACTCACACATTGCAGGAAAAGGCATGCACAATAGGTGCTCTCCAACATCTTGGTTCAGTGTCTTGACTAATCAATTCAGCTTAGCATCGCGTGTAATCTTGGATCCGCCAGTGAGCCAGTATTTACTTTGACTGTAATTAGTATCAAGGGAGTGTTATTTCAGGAAACAAGTTTAGACTATTAGGATCTCAGGATTTAAAGTTCATCTAATCAGATCCCGCCCAGCCTTGAATCTCCCTCCCAGGTCTCCGCCTGCCCCGTGGTTTACCCCAAGTGGTGAGGTAGCCTCCACTCCACTTGGAGCTCTCCAGTGCCACAGAGGTCACTGTTTCATGAGACGGCCCAGTCCGTCTGGAATAGCTCTGACAGAAAATTCTTTTCATTGAACTGATTTGTTTTTTCTCCCCGTAGAATCAGCCCATTGATTCAGTGAGAATCTAGAGGTCTAATCTCTCTTTTACTTCACAGATCTGTAAATATTTTTTAAGATTTTATTTATGTATTCTTAGAAAAGAAGGGAGGGAGAGAAACATCGATGTGAGAAAGCAACATCAATCAGTTGTATCTTGTACGCGCCCCAACTGGGGACTAAACAAGCAACCCAGGCATGTGCCCTGACCAGGAATCAAAACAGTGACCTTTCATTTTGCGGGACGATGCCTGGAACCAACTGAGCCTCATCAATCAGGGCAGTCTGTAAATACTTGAAGACAGGCCCCTCTTCCTTTGCCTATAGCTCTACTGCACTTGACCTTCCCCACAATTCAGTCCAAATGTTCCAAGTTGTTGTGGCTTTTCTCATAAGGACCTCCTGGCTTCTCTGATCTAATCCCGCCCTCCCTGCCTGTGCCACCTGGCCTGCTTTTATTCCTCAAACGTGCCCACAGTATTCCTGTCTCGGGCCTTTATACTCTCACTTCCCACTACCAGAAATGTTGTTCATAGTAGCCACGTTTCCTTACTTCATTTAGTTCAAGTGTCAGCTCCTCAGAGACTCCTTCCCGGACTGTCGTATCTAAAAGAATCCCCACACCGCATCTTTACCACTATCCTTTTGCCCTGATATATTTTTCTTCACAGTATACATGACTTCCCAAAAGATGGTTGTGTCTATTGTAAGTTTGTCTGCTCCGGCCTGCGGAGCAGTCAACGAGGGTCCCGAGCCTACCTGAAACGGATGAATAGGGATGGGAGCAAGAGGCGCTAAGAACGGCAGCAAGACAAAGGATTCTGTTCAAGCTGCAAAATTTTATTTAAGCGGTGGGGGTTATATAGGGACGGGAAAAGGGAAGTTGCTCTGATAGGTTGCCCCGGTGCGTGTTCACCTCGTGCTCTTGTTAGTGATTGGTCAGTTAGGCGCGTGATCAGTACCTTGATTGGTAGCTGGTTCGCGTGCTCTACGGATGCCCCCAGGGGGCAATGCTGGCGGCTCAGACCGCAATATGCTGTCTTGCTGACGGCATCAGCAAGCTAAGGCCCCAACATTTGTCTGTCTTTCCAGCTAAATGTAAGTGTCATGAGGGCAGGGACTGGACATGTTTTCTCTAGCACACAGGTGGCAAACACAAGGCCCGTGGCCAAATTCAGCCCTCCACCTTGTTTTATCTGGCCCGGCACCTTGTTTCCACCCAGTGGCAGTGCTGAGCTCTTGCTTAACTGTTAAGGAGTAGTTACATTTACACAGTCCTAAAATTACATTCGGCCCTTTGAAGGCAACCGTGAGGCTGATGTGGCCCCTGGTGAACATGAGTTTGACACCCCTGCTCTAGCACATAGTAGCTGCTGAGTAATATTTGTTGATTGAATCAGTTAAGTTGTGGTTTTGATTCCTTTCACCTTTCAGGTCACTGTCTGGACTTTCTCAATATCCCTCTTAAAGTGCAATGGCCGGAAGTGGTAATGAAAATCTAGCCATGAGCTGACCAGGGCAGAATAAGACATAACAATCACACGATTCAGTCAATAAGTAAATACCATGCATCAGGCACCATGCAAGATCATGGATATATGATAATGAACAAGATCAATATGGTCCCTGCCTCCAAAGAGCTCACAGTCTAGTATCTTATAGATGTCCTTCCAGGATGATGAAGTCTTAAGGCCACAGTTACTCTTTTGCTGGCCATCTCCCACATCACTCTGGAGAATTTACAATCAATTAAAATGTGAAGATCCTTATCATGAGTGCTTTTTGGACTGAATTTCAAAATCATGTAGTTACTCTATTATATTTCATTGGGTAAAATTCTGTCCATTCTATTAAGTCAAATTATTTTGGAATCCAAATTCTGTCAGCCAAGAGATTTATTAGCCTATCTACCTTTGTGTCACATCCAAATCTAATAAGTGGGCCTTCTATATATGAAACTGTTCAGTGAAATCATTGTCTATTGACACTACCTGAAGACTACTTGGAGCTCAGTGCCCAAGTGTGAATACCTCCAAATGCCTTGATGCTGTCCAGATCTTCTGCCTACTGTGTTTCCATCAAAAATCCCTGTCAGAGACAAAATTAAGGCTAGTTAGAAATACCTTGTTCCCCATGAACCTAGGTTGGGTCCCAGTGATCGTTATTGGCTCTGGAAACCAGTACAAATGCCATTAGGTGCACCTAAACAATCCCTATAATATTCCATTGGATAACCTTTGATATTAACATCAAAGTCACAAATTTGTAATGTACACATTTTAACTTTTTGCAATTTTTACAAATCAAAGTAAGTATATATTTTCTTGATTATAGATCCTTTCCTATTTGCTCTGATCCCTCAAACTCTGTCATGATAGCATTCTCTCTCTCTCTCTCAGTTCTCTCCATTAGGGTACAGTCACCTGGATGAAGAGTTTCATACTCGTGTATATAGCACCTGTGTTTTCTCTTGACATCCTCATCTCAGTTTTGCGTTTCTGCTGCCTCTCCCTGAAGTTCTCTCTAACCTTTTTAGTCTGAAGCTCATTGTCTTTTTCCGAGAAGACAACAAATTTGGAGTTCTGCCTTCTATCAACATTACTCCTTCAGTCCCAAGCAGCATACCTCTCCCCTGACTTTGTTCTTGCTCAGAACATAACTAATGAAGACTTGTGCTTTCATCTTAGACATTTCCTCCTAGCTTCAGCTCATTGGAGATTTTCCCCTGCCTGGCATTATTCATATCATCTGGTGATCCTCTTAGTTTATCCTTAATCTCATTTCCTACTAGTCTCCCCACACTCTAATCCAGCCACAAGGACCTCCTTGCAGTTCCTTGAATATGCTAAGCATATCCCTAAAGTGGGACCTTTGCACTTGCTGAATTCTTCTAGAATGCTCTTTACCCAGGTATCTGCAGGCCATGACCCTCACGTTGTTTAGGTTTCTTCCAAACTGTCTTCTCATCAGAGAAGACATCCCATTACCGTCTCTGAAACAACACACGCATACCCACCCCTGCGGTCACTTTCTGCCTCTCACCCTGATTGATTTTTCTCTTGGCAAATATTAGCCTCTGAAATATTTCTTTGGTTCCTGTCTTTCCTGTCCCACTAGAAAACAAGTTGCACAAGGACAAAATCTTTGTTTTTTGTTTATTGCTACAACAGTGCTTGGACCATAGGAGATGCTCAATAAACACGTTAAAAATTAATAATGCCCAAGTACTTCTCTTAGGACATTATTCCATGAGACCCATGTAGAATTTTTCCACACACAAAATAAGTATGAAGGCCCTGACAACAAACGATACTGTGATGAGAAGAGCAATTGGAAAGCGTCTATAAATAAAACTTAGATCCTGTAATTTCTATGACTTGATCCACGTGACATGCAAAACCAACCTTCGGGTCTAATGCAGGGCAATCCATGTGGGATCACAGTCCTCACCAGAATTTAGCGGGATGAGCCTGAAACCTGGAGGCTGCTCCATCTAAAAAGAGCATACATGCTAGGAGAGGAGGTGAAGTCATACTGTATATTAAACTGACTTTCACTTAGATCTATAGGTGTTGACATGGAGAGAAGTCCATGACATTCTGCTCAGTCAAAAACGCAGGAAATGGAACAGCATGTACAGTATGGTTCCACTTATATGCCATTGGAGAGAGAAACAGACACTGAGAGAGGTGGAGAGGTGTACAGAGTCTAGAAGAATATGGTAACATGGCTATCTCTGGATGGTGACATTTTATTTTAGATTAAAAAAAATCATCACAAGGCTGTAAACTACAGCATAAGGAACATAGTCAATAATATTGTCATAACTATGTACGGTGTCAGTTGGGTACTGGGAATATCAGGGGGATCACTTTGTAAAGTATATGATTGTCTAACTGGCGACCCTTTGCTTTGCAGTCCAGTGCTCAATCCACCGAGCTGCACCAGCCAGGGCTCAGTTTTCACCCAATTCGCATTTAAAACTAGTTGATTTTATACCATGTGCATTGCTTGGAAGTCCTTGAATTTGAGAGTATGTTGATAGGTACTCTGTGTGGGATGTTGTAAGTCACCTGATTAGAGAGCAGCTGAAAAGTTAGTAAGATTGTGCTGACAATTTCTTAAGCCTAGAGAACACAACTAGAGGAACTAGGGCTTCACATCTAATTCTGACCAACAGGAGAAATTGGGAAATAAAAAAAGTAATAAAAAACTAAATAGAGAATGAGCGAGGGACCATGGAAGTCTTTGGTCTCTAGAAGAAGGATGGCTGAGGAAAGTCATGTCCAAATTCATAGCATGAAATTCTACAAGAGAAGACAATTCAGGAGGGTTGGAAAGCTCTCTGAAATGCCACTCTGACTGCAACTATAGATGATTCAGATGGAGGAAAATGTGGGAAGGTTCTTAATGAAGCCAGAGGATTTGTATTTTACATCAGGAAGTCTCAGAGAAACTCATATATTTAAATGGGAATTTTTAAGTGGAAAGAGGCTTTTTCTTTTTTCTTTTTTTTTCCAGTGGGAGGAAACAGACAATATCCAAAGAAATATGTGAGGTGGGATAATTGATAAGACTGAAACAGGGTAAGGGAACAGAGTATAACTAACAAGAGTGGGTATTCGGGCGTGCTTTTTCTTCTGTGGTGCCAAGGAGCCAATTGCAAAGAGACCTGAATGAAGCAAGAGGGCAGGCTTCGTCAGTTTCTGGGCATTCCAGGCAAACAGTTCACAAAATACAAAGGCTCTGAGGTGGAGATATGTGTAGCATCTTTAAGGAATAGCAAAGTGAGTGGAGCTAGCTCAGAGTGCCAGGAGAATGGTAGGAGATGAGCCCAGGAAGGTAGAGGGGAGCCAGATCACATAGGGCCTCATAGGCGATGACCGGGACTTTGAATTTTACTATGAAATGGATTATTATTGAGAGGCTTTGAGTAGAGGAGTGGCATGAACTGACTTTTCACTTAGCAGGATCACTCTGTTGCTGTACTCAACAGAAAATATGGGAGCCAGAATGGAAGCAAAGGGAACTATTTAGAAGGTTACTCCAGTAATAAAGGTAAGAGATGGTGGTGACTTAGACTAGCGTGTCAGAGATAGGGCTGCGAGACTGGGCTACATTCCAGATACGTGTTGAAGGCAGAGTCCATAAGATTTATGGTGGCGTAGATGAAGAATGCTAAAAAAAAGAGAGAGAGAAAAGTCAAGGATAACTCCAAGATGTTCAGCCTGAGCAAGTAGATGAATGGTGAGTCCATTAATTGAGATGGGAATAATTGGAAGGACCATGTCTTGGACGGTAGGGCTCAAGATTGAGTTTGTTTGTTTTTTTTTTTGGTGGGGGAGGTGGTTGACATCTTGTTAGCTATCTTTAATACAAAACAGTTCCTAGACTTTCTTTTTTTTTTCTGCTTTTTTTTATTGTTGTTCAAACATAATTGTCTCCATTTTCTCCCCACCACTCCCCCCACCTCAGCCATCCCCACCTCCCACCTGGGATCCTACTCCCCTTTGGCATTGTCTATGTGTCCTTTATACATGTTCCTGGAAACCCTTTCCCCTTTTCCCCTCGTTATCCCCTTGTACCTCCCCTCTGGTTACTGTCACATTGTTCTTTATTTCAATGTCTCTGGTTATGTTTTGCTTGCTTGTTTGCTCTGTATATACTAACTTTAAGATTAGAGCCCTGTCTGGCAAGGCTCAGTGGATTGAGTGCCAGACTGCAAACCAAAGGGTCACTGGATTCCCAGTCAGGGCACGTGCCTGGGTTGCAGGTCAGATTCCCCCAGTAAAGGGTGCGCAAAAGACAACCACACACTGATGTTTCTCCCTTTTTCTTTCTCCCTCCCTTCCCTTCTCTCTAAAAATAAATAAATAAAATCTTTTTTAAAAAATAAAGGAAAAAGAAGATACTGGTTAGATATTCAAGTGGAGATGTTATGTTGGTGATATATACCTGAGTGTGGAATTTAGGGAAGTAGTTTTCGTTAGAGACTACATTTATGCGTTCTCATCATATACGAGGTCTGTCTGGAAAAAAGTTCAGCCATTGTTAATATAACGAGAACAGTTTATGTGATATATTTGTAACTTGGCAGCCAAGGAAAGTGGACTGAAATGCACAAGTATGAACAATGATGACTTCACTGTACTAGTCAGTGGGGGTGGTAGGCACCACTGAGCGAGCATGTGTACTGTGTGGCCGTCGCATTCAAAATCACTAAACAAGTAGAGCAATGAATACATCAAATTTTGCATTAAGCCTAAACATTTCTCCATGGAAACTATTCAGATGATTCTGAAGGCCACAGTTATGGGAAGCTGGTGATTGGCAGCTTCATCACAACAGTGCACCCACTCATGCCTCATGTCTCATGTGGAGTTTTTTGATGAAACATCAAATCACCCAGGTATCTCAGCCCTGCTGCATCCTAGATTTGGTGCCCTGTGACTTCTGGCTTTTCCTAAAACTAAAATCACCTTTGAAAAGGGAGAGATTCAGGAAAATACAAACATATAACGGGTCAGCTGATGGAGATTGGGAGAACTGTGTGAAGTCCTCAGGTTCCTACTCTGAAGGGGACTGAGGCACCGTTGTCCTGTGTACAATGTTTCTTGTATCGCCTTCAATAAATGTCTCTACTTTTTCACACCTGGTAGATACAAGTGAACAGCTCTGCCAATTAGGCTTCTCTTTCTACCCCCATCCCACTCCCCGTTCTGCTGCCTCTCTCACATCTGCTTCCCCGAGCCTGGACCACAGGGATAACTGATCACTTGGACATGGCTCATGTCCCCTTTCAATATGCTCTGCTTGGATACCTCTGGCCTAGAGAACCCAGTATGTCTACTGTTTGACCTTCATATGAGGAAAATAGAAAAGAAGATAAAATGAAATGAAATAATAAAATAAAATAATTAAATATGCATAGAGAACAGGCATTGAATACAGGCAAAACAAGTAGCGCTTGCAGAGGATGAATCATGTGGTTCTGAGAAAATCTGTTACCTCCACAGTAGCTCCCTTAGGTACTGGCAGAATCCACTCCCCCACCCCCCACCATGATTCCTTTACTTAAACTGGTAGCGGGAAACTTTTTGTTATTGTTGAGACCTCATGACCTCTAGAGGGAAGTTTTTGCAGGCCACTTCACAAAATAAGCAGCTTAGAGAGGCAAAAAACCGTTCAACCAATCTGCTTCTTAAATTGAGGGAACTTCCATGAGTAACCACAGAAAATGTTACAATGACGCTACACTATCTTATAAAGGCTAGTTTTAGAAAAGGTCGAGGGGAAGGAGGCAACAGGGTAGAATAAGTGACACTTTCCACACACAAAACAGAGGAAAGAGTTGGGGAGTCACATTACATTTCTGTTACACACCAAGCACTGTGCTGGGCTCTGTACATACGTTAGCTCAGTAATTAACCCTCCCAACAGTTCTGTAAGGCATCAGTCCTTGGGCCCAGCTTACAGATGAGGAATGTGATGCTCAGTTTGTGACTTGCCCCAGTTCATATATCTAGTTAGCAAGTGGTACAGCCACTGATTTAGCCTTGAGTCCCCCTAGATTCCAGAGCCCATGTATAGAAAAGTACAGGAAGTGAGTGTTACTCAGAGGTCACATCCTGGGGCTCTGGGATTTACAGTATTTATTACCTGTTACCCACCACTTTGAAATGTTGATTAGCCCTCAGCCCCAGCTTGTCAAGGGCTTTCATCCTTAAACCTTTAAAGATTTTTTTTTTCTAAATGGGGCAACTACCCTTTCACACCAAGCTGCAAACTATTTTCTACCTCAGACCAAACAGGCAGTCAGTCACCCAAGGTTTAGGTAAAGCCCAGCCACAGACCTAGCGCACCTCCATTGTCTAACTGGTAAAGATTTGGATTCTTGTTAAAATGCAGATGCCCCTGACGAATTTCTAACCTTTTCCAAGGTCAGGTATATATGGGGTGAAGTCGTTTTTGTACCAGAGACCACAAACACCTTAGAAGCAGGTTGTTCCCAGCCTGGAGAGCAAACTCCTTTACTTGTGCATAGCCTCCCCCTCAGGTGGGAGCAACGCAGTTTTAAAAGGAGCAGGTGCCCTGCCTGGTGTGGCTCAGTGGAATGAGTGCCGGCCTGCAAACCAAAGGGCTGCTGGTTCAATTCCCCATCAGGGCACATGCCTGGGTTGTGGGCCAGATTCCCCCAGTAGGGGGCACACGAGAGGCAGCCACACATTGATGTTTCCCTCCCTCTCTTTCTCCCTCCATTCCCTTCTCTCTAAAAATAAATAAATATATATATATTTTTTAGGGAGGAGGTAACTTCAGTTTAGCAACAGGGAACCAGTGCCACATCTCACAGATTGTGTTGACTGTTTGGCTGGTGATTGGGCATCAGGGAGATGGAGCTGGACCTTTGTCCTGATGGGTGAAGCCAAACTGCTCATTCTGGGGTTTGCTGGGCCCTAAGGAGTTGTCTTATACCTTCCTCACCTGGGACCAATTAACTGTATTAAACTGGATCTTGGGTGTCATAAGACAGCCCAGAGGCACCATCTGGATGCAGGCGGAATAGTCTAAGGTTTTGATGGCATTCTTTTATTCTGAAGTTGTTAGAATAAAACAGTGTGTCATATTTATCCCCTCCTCTGCCAAGAAAGCTCTTCTGATGTTCTCAGTTGAAATTAATTTCCCCTTCCCATACTCCCAGAGCCCTTTGCTTGCACTTCTATCCCAGTGTTTCCCAGCACCGTCCTTATTAGCGTTATTTATGTGCATGTCTGCCTCCTCTTCCAGATCGTGAGCTCCTAGAGGGTAGAAACTGCAGTTTATTCATCTCTATCCCCCATGGACTGTGCACAGGGCCCCGCACAACGTAAGCACTCAATAACTGCCTGTTAAATTAAATTATTACTCTCTGCCACTGTCGCTGTGATTGGCATTCATTCACTTAGTCCATTTGCCCTTAAGAATCTCCTGCCAAGACTCAAAAGTAAAGACTCACAAGTACAAAGAGACACATTTTAAACAGTTGATGGGTGTTTGGTTGTTTAATTTTAAATGGACCCAAATGAAAAGAAACGTTTCCTTATGTCTTGCCAGCCAGACAGAAAAGGTTATCAGCAGATTAAGAGGAGTGTTCTCAAACAGCATCAAGTGTCTTTCAGTGTGCCCAATGGGTGGAGAGCTTTGTGTGGCCGTGAAAGCTGGCTGGAAAGCTACTTGGATTCATTCTGACATGTGTCATATTTTCAAGAGAGGTGTTGAAAGCAGAGTCAAACAAACAGCCAGTCAAAGTGCCGCTCAGCACACTGGAATTGGCATTACACGAAAGTGTTAGTGAGCACCTCGGCGAACAAGGTTGCCCCCAGGTCTTCCCCGGGAGCTACTTGAAAAGCTGAGAAGTGTACAGAAGTTCTCAGCACAGAGCCACATTCCCTCCATTCCACGCCGTGTAGCTGGCCTCCCAAGCACTTTGTAGCGACTACATTCTAGCTGTCAGGCTGAGTTTCCCTTCAACCTGTTGATGGTATCAGTTGGAAACAGCACACCTTTATAGACTGACACATTTAGGAAGCTCCGTGGCATATAAAGTGCAGATTCCCCCTGCTGTGCTGAGACAATTGGACATGGAGAGTGATGCTCTAGTTCCTGCAGCACCAAAGGCAAGGCCTCAAGCAGGTGGGCAGGCAGGTAGGCAAGAGCAAATATTGACTGTGCACCCAGTGTGGGCCTGGGCCTGGGCTGGTGGCAACCTAAACAGACACGGTGCCAGCCCTTGAGGCATTTATAGCTCTGGAGTGGGGGGCGGGGTCAAGGTAGATGTGGAGGAGGGGTTGGGGAGAGGGCAGGATGCACATTAAAGAAGTAATTACACATGTCACAAACTAATTACATATATGATAAGGACTCTGGAGGAGATGCTAAGAGAACACGTAAGAGAAAATTAGGACCCAGTCCAAAGGGTCAGGGAAAGCTTTAATGAGGGAATGTGTTTTAAACGGATCCGAAGGATGAGTAGAAATTAATCAAGTGAAATGTGTGGGTGCCTGTTGGAGCGGGTAGTGTTTAGGGAAAGGGGACAGTCTTTTCCATAGCACTGCAGTTGACTACATAATGACACATTTGAGGATCTAAAAGGAGGCCAATATGCTTGCAGCATGGGGAGTAGGAGGGTCTCAGGAGTTGTTAGAGATGAGGTCAGAGAAGTGAGCAGCAGCTGGATTATGCAGGGCCTCACATCTGGTACTTCTTTATTTTGGGGGGTTGGGGGAGGAGGAGCTAAAACATAGCTTTCAAAGAGTATTCAGCAATTAAAAGAAATAGACTACTGATATATATATATACATACTACAGCCATAAAATATTATATTAAGTGAAGAAACCCAGTCAGAAAAGACCATATGTTTGTTATCTGATTCCATTGATATGAAATGTTTAGAAACAGCAAATCCGTAGAGAAAGAAGAGCATGTTAATGGCTGCCTGGGGGTGGGAATGGGGAATGACAGCCAATGGGCATAAGTGATATTTCACGGGTGACAGAGAGGTTCTAAGATTGAATTGTGGTGATGATTGTGCAACTCTGTCAATGTATGAAAACTCACTGAAGTGTACGCTTAAAAATTAATTGAAAATTTAAAAAGTTTGAAGTGGGCCTTCTGCTCTCCCATGGGAGGAATGTAAGACGGGTTAAAGAGAGAGCAGAACCCTTCCTTCCATGCAGCCTAAACTACCCAAAGGGCTATGCAGACCTAATCCTAGTCTCTGTGGGCCAAGATGGATGTCTGTCTCATTATTTGGTGCATTTAGCTACGTGTACACAGTGGGCACAAGCAGATCATATATACAGAGTTTCGAGTTGGTCACACAGTGGGAGTGGTTAGGTATACAAGTCGTTCTTATAGCTAAGAGAACAGACTGTCCATGACCAGCCACTGGCAGAGAGTTATTAGAGCCCACCGAACAGCTCTGCTTTCCAGGAGGCACATGGTCGTGTTGGTTCCTGGCCAGAGAGCCAAGGGAAGCTGGACCTCATAAGAATTAGGAGCTAACTGCCCATCCAGACGTTAGGAGGGTAGTGCTATCATTTACTAGCCTCTATGGTCCCTCGGCCTCTTCTGAGGGCAGCCTCCATCTGTTAAGTCTCAGCAGCTTAAATGGCAATAGTCAACTAATTGAGGAATTGCCAGTGAAATCAGGGGGAAATCTGTGGCTCATTCACTAGAACAGTGATCTTTATGTACCTCAGATGAGAGACAAAAGATTATAACTCATTTCATGCTCTTCCCAAGGGAACAATTTGTAATAGTCTAAAGCAATCAAGCAACAGAATGAATTGATTTGCCAACCCAAAATTCTTGGGGGAAGTACTATGAAAAGCCAGCAAGTTGTTATATTTGTATAACAAATATTTGTTCTATTTGCATCAATCCAACACTTTGATCAATCTGATGAGGACAGTGCCGTCTGTTGCCTTTGAGATCCACAAACCACCTCTCTCCTTGGGCCCTGTTGACTGTCTGGCCAATGTTCATGAATAAGACCAGCGGTTTGCCCATATCTGGCTTTCTCCACAACAAAATTTTCCATGAAAATCATGGAAGGACAAGAACGGAATTGAAGGAAGTCATAGAAATGCAAAGGGGACTAGGCTGAAATGAGTGAGTTTCTCAACTGCAGGCACTCTGTGCAAACGTCTGTTACTTGGGGAGCAACTTTCCATGTGCCTTTTGATGAAATGCATGAGGACTTGGAGAAACAGACCCTCTGCCCCTCTAACTTCTCTTTGCTAAAGTTAGCGATGAAGGCCGCATAAAAGAGTATGGTTGGGTAGGACCACCATCTGTCGCTGGTGCAAGGTTGCACAAAGAATCTGTCCTGCCACTGAGGCATCTTTGCAGAAGTTTGGTTTGACTGACTTCTGGGTGCTGTGCTAGCTGTGCCTCGGGCCCTATCCACTCCCTGCCTCATTCAGCTAAGAACTCCTTTTGTATTTACAGCCGGCACTGCCTCCAGGCTATCAGGAAGATGCCAAAGGAAGAGAGATAATTTTTCAGAATCTGCATAGAATACAAAAAGTTAAGCACCAGCATTTGGCAGAACACTTATCACTTCCTAGTAGGATGGCCTTGGGGAAGTTGCTGAACCTCCGGAAGCCTTCCTTTCTTTATTTGTAAAAGTAAAACAACTGAACCAACCTCACAGTGTTGTTTTGACTCTGAAAGTAATTTGAAACCTGTAATATACTCCAAACCCTGCCTGTATCATCTGTAATTTTTCATTCTCTATTCAAGCAGTCACTGGATTAAGCACCTAGTGTGTATAGGCAGTGCTGTGGGGGGCACATGGTACATTATGTGGAGATAATTCGAGTGTATGAACAGCAACAGGGCATCATGGAAAGAACATGAACTTGGAGTCAGAAATCTGGGTTCAAATCACTTTGCCTCTTACTTGCTGTAACTTGCCTGTATGACCTCAGGCAAGTTCCGTGAACTCAGATCCTGTTTCTTCATCTGACAGATGTGAACAGTGACATCTTACATGGCTCTTCTGGTCATTAAGTGAGAGGATGCAGGAGAGCCTCACAAATGTACACTGGGCATGCTGGTAGCCTAGTATACATGGAATGAATAAATGTGCAACTCATTTTTCCTTCTTCACCAGGCATAAACCCTGAGCCTCAATTAATCTTGATGTAGTTTGGGATATAACTCTAACATTATACACATTTTGAAGATCGCTGAACCGATGTTCTGTGTGAATGCATTCTGAAAATGTCATATTTTAGAGATCTCAAGTTTTATGTTGACTCCAGAAAAATGAATTGCAAACTTTGAAAAAACTTCAGCCAATTCTGCCACTCAGGAGATGCGAGCAGGTCACTTCACCTCTGTCTGCTATACTGTTCTCATCTGTAAGGTGAAAATAATTCTAGAATCTCCCCCATAAGGTGGCTGGGAGGATTCAATGAAATAAAGGAGGGGATGCACTTCACCCAATGTCTTCCATTTCTAGGAACTCAGTAAATGACAGCTACTATTAATATTCAGAGAAGAAAAAAAGAATAACATATCAAGTGTGTGTCTTTTCCAACTGTTTGGCTGTCATTATCTGACATTAGATCCCTTTATGTTAGGAAGAAAAATTAGGCTATTTTGAAGCATATTACTAATCTTTGGGACTTGACATCAGAAAAGAACAGCCACGTCCTCCCACAAAAGGCACAATCATATCCAGGGCACAGACAGACAGAAAGCTGCCTAGGCTCGCGGTCATGATGTCCTTGTACCTCACGTACAAAGTCCCTCGCTCCCTGTTTTACAGATGGAGACACTGAAGCACAAGAATGCTGCTGAGAAGTAATGGCAGGCAAGGGTTTGAAGTGATCAGTTTCTGCCTCCTCTCATTCTGCCTCCTCGTACCCAGTAAACCAAGGTAGAAAGTGAATTCTTACTTCATCTGCAAAAAAAAAAAAAAAAAACCCAGGACAATTATTTTCTGTGCCTGCAGAGGGTCTAAAAAAAGTGAGTCATTTAAATGGTTTATATATATATATATATATATTTGTCTTCTCTCTGCTCATAGGTTATTGGAGGCTTTGTGGAGCCACCCTGGTTTCGCCCTTTGATGAGGGGCCTGCATAATGAGACCTTCGAAGGTTCCTTTCAGCTTTGACATTATGCATTTTCAGGGATGTCCCTGGGATTTTCAAGAATGCATGCAATGGGTTTTCCTTAGTAAAAGATCCTTGTGAAAGGAGGTTATGTCCACCTTCCCTTGTATAATCCTGTCCAAAACTTTGGGAAATCGCTAGGAATAATTAACACATTCTGGATGACGCGTGCTTAGCTAATTGGGCTGAAATACAGGGTTGATTAGCAAGCTGGCTGAGCGCCAGGTAGCAGGTGTTTGCATAGCATCAGCACAGATTCCTTTCTCAAAGAGGGGACGAAGGCTTATATGTGGGTTTTTTTTTTTTTTGCCTAGGTTTTGCCCTACTCCCACCCTCATTTGAAAACACTGAGAGCAAAATAAAATCAAGTTTGTTGGCGTTAAAATAAGAAGTATTTATTTTTAATATAGTTTAGTTTCTTTTCATCATTCTTCTCACCATTTTCAGTGTGGTTTTTAAGAGGTCAGTGCATCTTTCTATGTCTTTATTTACCTCTTATTTTGATCAGAGGTGCACAACCAGGATCACTTTACAGGATTTGCTTTGAGGCCAATTGTATTGAGGCTTTTTATATGTAGATCGCTTTTCTCAATATATCCCCAATTGTTTAATGTTTTGCATTTCCAAATCAGTAGCTAATTTTCACCCTTGGGTTAACTTGTAGTTTAACTCTTCAGACAAGAAATTTACATTATATTCCCCTTTCTCCATCCAAATATTTGAAAATTTCTATGCATCAGAAGCCTTCCCAGGGAAGGTTAAGAATGCTCAGTGATGGATACATGAGTATTCGAGCAGAATTTCTGGATCTTGTGAGTGGGGAAACAGCATTCTCTACATGCCACTGGTAAACAAGCATCTCTGAATATGTATCTGAATCCCCATCTTCGGGGGTCATTTGGATAAACACATCTAGGAGGGGATCCCGAACAATTTGGGCTAGAGAAAACGTCTCGTGAGTTTCTGGCCTCTTGCTGCAAATAATAGAAGCTCACTTGTGCTCGCATTACAAGGATTCTCAGACTCTCACAGAATGCTGAGGCGGGAAGTGGGAAGCCATCAGGAAGCAAGCCAACCATTCTTTCCCTCTCTGTTCATTTGCCTCGGCATTTCCCAGCACATCTCTATCTGTTTCTCCGTGAAGTAAGGCTTTCTAGGCATTCTCCTGGTGTTCAGAAGGCCCCAGGCCATTGTGCAATGAGAAACGATGTAATTTTAGAAAAGCTGTTGGCAGCACTGATTTTTTTTTTCAAGAAAGAAACAAAGAGGAGAGATCAGATGGTCTCTGCCCACCCTTCTAGCTCTGACATCTCAAGATCCTGCACATATTTGGACATCTCTTAGAAGATATCCTATTTAACTACCACATTTCCTCAAGTGTACATTTTATCAGGTTGTCAGACTTCTTGAATCACACTGAGAATTGGGCGGTAATTGCAAATAAATCAGTCCTCTATTAGCAAGAGAATTTGAGGCACATGGGAAATGCCACAGTTCCCTCTCACCCAGTGCCTTGGCAGGCATCCACAGCCGCGGCACTCTTCCCCGCTGCTCTCAGAGCTGGCCGCGGAAGCCTTCTCAGAACTGATGAATCAATAAACCAAATGTGGCACACCCATCCACTAGAATAATGTCCTGCCATAAAAAGGACTAAAGAAAAAAACAAGGAATGAAGTAATTAATACATACTAAATCATGTATGTTATGCTGAGGGAAGGAAGCCAAACTCAAAAGACCACAATATTGTATGATTCTATCTGTGTGAAATGGCAAGAATAGGCAAATCCGTAGGGACAGAAAGGGCATTGCTGGTTGCCAGAGTCTGGGAGGAGGGGAGAATGGAGAGTGACTGCAAAATGGCTAAGGGGTGTCTTTTGCGGGGTGCTGAAACTGCCCTGAAATTGGATTGCGATGACAGATGCATAACTCTGTGACTATACTTTAGTCACACTCAATTGCACGATTTAAGAGGATGAATTTTATGTTACATGAATTATCTCAATTTTTAAGAAACCGTTCCTTAGCACAGTACTCTGGGAAATAACCCCGAGTAGAATTAGCATGTCATAAAATTTGAAGTTTTGCTATTCATTTTTTAAATTTCTCTGGTACTTGGCCTGAGAGCCCATCTAGCTACATGCCATGCACTTACAGACCTCTGGACCATCGCTTCTACTACAACAGGGGTGTCAAACTCATTTTCACTGGGGGCTACATCAGCCTTACGGTTGCCTTCAAAGGGCCGAATGTAGTTTTAGGACTGTATAAATGTAACTACTCCTTAACAGTTACGAGAGAGCTCAGTGCTGCCGCTGGGTAGAAACAAGGTGCAGGGCCGGATTCAGCTGCAGGCCTTGTGTTTGCCACCTGTGTGCTAGAATGTTATTGACATTTCTCCTAGCTACTTCCAGTATAAATGCCTTTTTACAAATGGAACACCTTCTGGGAAGCCTTTCCTAAGGCCCCCTATCTCTACTCTCATCCCAGAGAAACTAAATTCTCTCCTAACTATATCTGATAGCACTTTGCACATCCCTCTATCCCAGTCCATATCACGTGGTGTTGTGATTGCCTCCTTATTGCTCAGAACTTCCCTCTTGACTGCCTTCCTCATCTCTGTCCCTGCAGCCAGCCACTCCACGGATCCTAGGCCACAGTAGCATTCCTCAGAAAATGATTATAACATGAACCCAGCCCTTGGGATCACTACAGATTATTAGGGGGAGACAGATGCTCAGTTAACTACAAAAGCATGTACCCAAAATTAGACACTTAGGTACATGGACCCTGGAGAAGAAAATGATTGATTCTGTCTGTAGCAATCGAGAAAAATACATTACAGAGGAGGTAATGTCTGAGCCTGCACGAACATATGAATAAAAATCCTCCAGATAGAAAAGCTATGTGTGGTATTGGGTGGGGGGGGTGGGGGACGGGGGGGGGAAATGACTTCTAGTATTCCAGGTAAAGGAAATAAGTGAGCTGGGACAAGTATATCAAATTACGTGGCATATCCTCAGACTCCAAATACAGGCTACTTATGGCTGGCAACTGCAGAGGAGGTCAGGGCCATAGTATGAAAAGCTTTTAGTACCATATGAAGAAGTTTAAACCTCTTTCCGTGGGGAGTGGGAAGTTGAGATATTTTTAAAGGGATAATGGGATCATATGTAAATTTTAGCATGAGGAAGGGGAGGGCCCAGGGTTGGACGAACATGAATAGACCAAATAAGTCACTATTTCAATAGCCCGGACAAAAGATAATGAAAATTAAAAGTACAGCAGGCTGCAGAAAGAAAGCCATACATATGTGGACAACTAATAAAGACAAAGAATATACAATGGAGAAAGGAAAGCCTCTTTAATAAATGGTGGTGGGAAAATTGGTCAGCCACATGCAAAGAATGAAAGTACACCACTATCTTACACAAAAATCACCTCAAAATAGATGAATGATGTGAATGTAAGACCTGAAACAGTGAAAGACATAGAGGAAAACATAGGTGCTAAGCTTCTGGACATCAGTCTTAGTAGTTTTTGGTGAATTTGACTCCAAAGGGAAGGGAAACAAAAATAAAAAGAAATTAGACTATATCAAAGTAAAAAGCTTCTGTACAGCAAAGAAAACCATCAACAAAACAACAGGGCAACCAACAGAATGGGAGAAGATTTTTCCAAGTGACATTTCTGAGAAGGCATTAATATCCAAAATATCAAAGAACTCATACAACACAAAAACAAACAAACAAACAAAAAACTCATTTCAAAAATGAGCAGAGGATCTAAATGAAGATTTTCCCAAGGAAGACCTACAGGCGGCCAACAAGTGCATGAAAAGATGCTCAACGTTACTAATTAGTAGGGGAATGCACAGCAAAACCAATAGACACCACCTCATGCCTGCTGGAATGGCTCTCACCAATAAGACAGGAAATGGCAACTGTTAGAGAGGATGCAGAGGGAAGAAACCCTGGTGCATTGCTGGTGGGAATGCAAACTGGTACAACCACTGTGGAAAACAGTATGGAGATTTCTCAAAAAGAATAAGACAGAACTACCATATGATCTAGCAGTTCCACGGCTGGGTATTTATCTGAAGAAAATGAAAACAGTAACTTGGAAAGCTATATGCATCCCCATGTTTATTGATGGATGTGTGGCTAAAGAAAATTCAGGATAAATATACAGTAGAGCATTATTTGACCATAAAAAAGACAGAAATCTAAGCCCTGGCTGGCGTAGCTCAGTGGATCGAGCGCGGGCTGCGAGCCAAAGCGTCGCAGGTTCAATTCCCAGTCAGGGCACATTCCTGGGTTGCAGGCCATGGCCCCCAGCAACCACACATTGATGTCTCTCTCTCTCTCTCTCTCTCCCTCTCCCTCCCTTCCCTCTCCAAAAATAAATAAATAAAATCTTTTTAAAAAGTTCTTTAGTTTAAAAAAAAAAGACAGAAATCTTGTCATTAGTGATACTATTGATGGAGTTTGAGGACAGTATGTTAAGTGAAATAAGTCAGAGAAAGAAAAATACCATATTATCTCACTTATATGTGGAATCAAAATAAAACAAAAACCAGCTCTGTATCTTATAGATACAGAGGACAGATAGGTGGTTGACAAAGGTGAGGGCAGAGAGGGGGGACAAAGGGTACAAATTTCCAGTGATAAAATAGGTAAATCATGGGGATCTAATTACAGCATAACAGCTACAATGAATAATACCATATGGCATATTTGAAAGTTGCTAAGAGAGTAAATCTTAAAAGTTCTCATCATGAAAAGAATTTGTAACTATGCGTGGTGATGAATGTTAACTAGACTTACTCTGATCATTTCACAATATATACAAATATTGAGTCATTATGTTGTACAACTGAAATGAATGTTAACTGTCAATTATACGTCAATAAAGACCCCCCCCTCAGAAAAAGAGCATAAATATGAGGAACTGGTTTAATTCTAAAGATCAGATAACATTTTTAAATACAAGCATATGCATATTTCTCAGTTTGACTAAATTTTGCATGGAAATCAGCACACTATACCCTGACCAAACTGAGGATGCTGCTGCCGTACAGCCAGTAAAGTGGGCAGTGACTTCCTGCAGCGTCAATGCCACAAACGTCAGGTTAGGACAGTCTGTATATTCAGTGCAATGATAACATGATAAAACTGCATTAATCACATGAGCCTGTGAACACTGATCTTCCTTCCAGATGTGTGAAATCCAAAAGGGGTATTTACTGGCACAGAGGAAGACACTTTTAACAAGAAGCTCAGCGACGGTTCAGAAGTGTGACTTGATGAACTGAAAATATTATAGCTAAAAATTAGGACGGAGCCTTCTTGAGGCATTGTACTAGAATTTAACACGGGTAGGCTTTCTTGTTAAAAATTATTATAGTTGGCATTATGTATTGGTTTGAGATGTATGACGTAGTGATTTGACACTGGTGTACCTTATGATGTGGTCACCACAGCAAGTCTAGTAACCGTCTGTGTTCACGGGAAGTTATTACAACGTTATGGATTGTAGTTTCTGTGCTGTATACTACATCACTGTGGCTCATTTATTTTATGACTGGAAGTTTGTATCTGTTATTAATCTTCACCGTTTTCACTCCACCTCACCCCCTCCCTTTGGCAACCACCAGTTTGTTCTGTGTATCTATGACTCTATTTATGTTTTGTTTTGTTTTTCTAGATTCCACATATAAGTGAAATCATATGATATTTTTCTCTCTCTGTCCACAACATTTTTGCACTTAGCATAATACTCTCTAGGTCCAGCCACATTGTCACAAATGGCAAGACATCATTTTTTTAAATTGCTAAGTAATATTCCTTTGCATATATGTACCATCTTTTCTTTATCCATTCGTCTATCAATAGACACTTAGGTTGCTTCCAATCTCAGCTGTTGTAATGAATGCTGTTAGAGGTAGCTCTTCAATGGCCCCATGATGCCAAGTCTCAATGCCAGAGGTGCTAGTAAGTGAGAGATTGCAGAGGACTTCAGGTCATCTGCCTGGAATTCATTCACTCTACAATCATTTATTGAAGGGCACTATGTATCAGGCAGTGTTTCAGGCACTGAGGAATGCAGTAATGAATAAAACATAAATATCCCTGCCCTTTTGGAACTTGCATTACAGTGGAGGGAGACCAGCAGTAAACAAATCAGTGAAAATACAGGGTCTGGCAGAAGTAAGTCCTGCTTGAGTGTGGTTAGTAGGGTAATAATATGGGTGTAATAATTTACAGTTTTAATTTGAACATGTCACCTAAAATGCCATGTGGTGTGCTTGAATGTGATATCATTATGTTACAGAATTATATAAATATAAATGTAATAAATGTTTCTATATTTCATAATACATGGCTGGATACCTTCTGGACAGACTTCATGCAAACTGGTCATTACAAAATAGTCATGGATACATAATGTGCAGCATAGAGAATGTAGTCAATAATACTGTAATAATCATGTGTATGGTGCCGGTTGGATACTGGAAATATTAGAGTGGATCACTTTGTAAAGTATCCGATTGTCTAACCACTGTGCTATATACCTGAGACTTATAAAAACAATGTTGAATGGGAACTGTAATAAAAAAAAAACATAATTAAAAAAAAAACTCAGCCCTGGCAGGTGTAGCTCAGTGGATTGAGCGTGGGCTGCGAACCAGGCATCGCAGGTTCGATTCCCAGTCAGGGCACATGCCTAGGTTGCAGGCCATGTCCCCCAGCAACCGCACATCGATATTTCTCTCTCTCTCCCTCCCTCCCTTCCCTCTCTAAAAATAAATGAATAAAATCTTTAAAAAAAACTCAAGTCAAGGGACACTGCAAGGATTTGATGGCCTAAACAATTAGGATGGGATTGTGATTGCTGAAAATGGAGAAAAATGTAGGAAATTACCCTGAGGTGGTAATGATGGGAGGTACAGTTTGGGACCTAAGTTTAGTCAATTGGATAGTTTGATGTGGGACCGTAGAGATCAGGGGAGCGGTCAAGGCCTGAACTAAAAGGTGAGAGTCATGTGCTTTTATTGGTTATTTACACGCACGAGACTAGATGAATTCACCAGAGGAGTAAGAAAACAGAGAAGTGGAGAAGTACAAGAACAGAGCTCTGAGGAACTCAAATGCTTCATATAGACGTCCTCCAAGAACCAACATGATCTTGGGAGTAAGAAGACGTGAGAGCAGGTTCTAGCTCTGCTGTAAACTGACTGTATAATCCTGGTCAGATCTCTAGTTCACTTGGGCCACCAGCTTCCTTATGTGTCAAACACACCTTAATAACAGTCCTTTAAGAAGTTGAAAGAGTATTTTGAGGCACCGTATTGAAAAGTAATATGTAGTTACGGAACACTGTGCACATGTGAGGTTCCTCCCCACACGCCACCCCACCTCTAGAATCTTGACTTACAGATGCACATGGTGATTCTCTGAGGAGATCAATCATATGAAATATCGAAGTCACTCATGTTGCAGGGTGGGGGAAATTGAAGCTCCATAGGGTGGAGCGTCTGTGGACGTCCACAGAAACACACAAGGTGGAAAAGTGAGGGGGACTCCAGGTACCTTAGATGAGGTCACAGGGAAAAAGCAGTCAACCAACAGGAAGTACCTCAGGTGTTTTTTTTGTTTGTTTTGTTTTGTTTTTTTCAGTACTCAGTGAAAACGTGAGTCTGACGTCCTTCCTAAAAGCCCCAGAAAATTAGTGCAGCATCTTGGCAGGTAGAATTGAGCCCACACAGGCATAGTCCTCACTGTGAGAAAGGGCTCGTGCCTACAGGAGGCTTCACCTGAGGTCCAGACATGGGGACCCTGGATAGGTGTCAGGAGCCCCTGCTGCCGTATGTCATAGGCATTCTATGACCTCTGTGATATCAGTTGCAATTCTTGAGGATCAGCTTCTAGACTTAGTACATTTTCAAGTTGGAAGAGTCCTCCTGGATCGCCTAGGGATTATTGGTGATTCTGGAGTACTGGTCTCCCAGATGCTAGTGGCATAAAAAATTTATGTTATGGTTGTATACTTAGAGTAAATGTTAAGTTAAACAACATTAAAGGGTTTATTACTTCAGGACTTCTCATAGCCTTTACTATGCCAAGGTGTGCTATGACATTCTAAGAAGGGCATATACAATGAAGTGACTCTCAAACATAGTTACCACCAAATTGTTTTTTTTTTTAAAGATTGTATTTATTTATTTTTAGACAGAGGGGAAGGGAGGGGGAAAGAGAGTGAGAGAAGCATCAGTGTGTGGTTGTCTCTCATGTGCCTTGTACTGGGGACCTGGCCTGCAACCCAGGCATGTGCCCTGACTGGGAATCCAACCGGTGACCCTTTGGTTCACAGGCCCACACTCAGTCCACTGAGCCACACCAGCCAGGGAACCACTGAATTGTTTTGTTATTGTTCTTTTTTCTCCCCAACTAGGCATACCTCTTAAAATCTGCATGGAACATTTGCTTCCAGTGAGTTCATCTCACAGCTCTAAGAGTAGGGCCCAGAGAGGGCAGGAAGGACCAGCCAAAGTCATGCAGCTTACTCAATGGCAGAGCCTGGACTAACACTTGCCTTCCTTGACCCCAAGACCTCCTCCACACCACATATCTCATGCAGATTCTCATTTCACTTCATTGCTAAGTGATCTGAATGCAAACCACAAACCAAGCAGGGAGTATTCTTGCTCAGCGAGTAGAAAAATGCCATAGGACACTTTCCTAAGATGTCATCTGTCATAAACAAGGCTGTGGTTGTATGTGTCCATCACTGGCTCATTACCGAAGCTCTGGTATACTCATAGCTTTCAAATTAGGAGTGTGCCATGAAAATGATGCTTGTCATTCTGTACAATCTAAGCATATTGCTTTCGGATGAGGTTTTCCCACAGATAAATGGCAAGCAAAAGGCTTATTGAAAGTGAAGGCTATTCATAGATGACTTTCCACTGGCACTAGGCTGTGATGGTAGGAACACAAAGGTGGCAGTTTTGAATTCTTTCGCCAGAATGGTGGCTCTCAAGGTGTGGTCCCTGAGCAAGCCAGCAGTATTGGTATCACACGACAGCTTGTGAAAAATGCAAAATCTTTAGCCTCACCCCAGACCAACTAAATCAGAAACCTCAGAGGTGAGGCCCAACAATGTTTTTTGCCAAGCCTTCTAGGTAATTCTGCATGTGCGCTCAAGGTGGGGAACTATTATTACATTAAAGGAAAGGAGACTCCCAGGCAATTTCAGGTGTGAAAGGCAGGCAAGAGATGTACCTTGTAACAGCAGGAAGGTCTTTTCTTTTTTGTGAATTTGGGGCCTTGGAAAGAAGAGAGATTAGGTAATAGGCAAGAAAAGCATATAGACCCTTTAAAGAAAAGGGGGGAAATGAGAAAGGATCCAATGCAGAAAAGATGGGCAAACACAAGAGAGTAAATGTAGACCAGAAAATGAACCTGTTTGGCCATTTCAGATGATGCCTTTTGACTGAGAGAACGTATGTCGTGATTTTCTGTTTCAATTTGTTTTTGAATGACCTGTTTATACACTTGGTGTCGGAATTCCTAGGATACAACAGGAGCTCGGGAGAGCATTGCAGCTCTGTGGTGCAAACACAGGGGGTCCAGAGACATCTGTTTTTAGATCTGCCAATGACTATTAGTGTGGTCTTGAGAGAGTCACTTCATCTCTCCAGATATGTTTCCTATTCCTCTTGGACGGAGTGGCCAGCTTTGAGATGCGCTCCCATGCAGTCCCTACCGCAGGCACTACTCTCATTTAGCAGAGAGGTGACCGAGCCCTGCTTGTGTCTTGCCATCTATACATCCAACACTGGCTGACCACTTGCTATACCTGGTGACTGGCAGATCCTTCCCCATACAGGCTGGGCTGATGTTAAAGCAGGGAAGGAGCACAGGCAAGTAAGAGACGCCGATTGTAATGGCCACAGCCAAGTGTGGGCACAGATGACAGGCTCTGTTCTAACATTGACAAGCCTGGCCTCATGCCATTTGGGCACACAGGCTGAGACACCCTGGAAATCACTCGGGCCTGATGGGTAACAGAACAAGCCCTGGTCTCTGCTCTAGAGCTTCGCCTCCCTTTTGCTGATCATTGTGAATAAGTGTATTTTGGCTGCCTGCAGAACTTCCGGGGCTGGTGACCACTTGGAGATCCTTAATAATAGTGGTCTCCTGACAGCCAGAAACTTTCTAAAATCGGCCTTTGCTTCAACAAGCCCATGTTTCAACTTACTCCCCCACTACTGAGATGGAGCACAAGTCAATTAAACAGCACAAGCAGGCACTACGCTAGGTGCCAGGAATAAAATGGGAAACAAGTCAGAACATGGTTCCTGCTTCAAAGGGGACATACTTATTACATAAGACACACATTAAGCAAATAGTACATAGTTTATTTGATTACATGATGAATTCTTCAGTGAGATTACAGGGCAAGGCCTTGGAGGTCTTTGGAATACTCACTGTTTGTACTACCTGTGGTTGCTTAGTCTGGGTTGGCAGTCAGTCCCTGGGCGGTGGGTTTGGCTATAGTCATTAGTGTTGCCTGCGGGCAGCAGAGGCAGTTTCCTGTGCTGGCTCATCGATGCTCAGGGTGCCAGGAAAATATATTAACAGTTCAGAGAGCTTCCCAGGTTATTTGGCAAGGGACCTGCCCCCAAGACCTGGAAATATGAGGCAAGAGCTCAGTCCTATTATCGAGCACATACTGCAGGCACCTGGACTTTGCAAGAATCAACCATCTGCAGTCATGCTGACAACAGTCCCAATGCCGTTATCCTGGAGCTCTCGGAGTCATGCAATTTAGATCAGCAATCAATGCTCTCCTCTTCCTTCTACATGAATCCAAGCGTCTTTGCTGATTTCCTTCTCCTTTGCTCAGTCTCTTAATGTTGGAGAACCTCGGAGTTTGGTCTGTGTCCGTTTTCTTTTTTTTTTTTTTCCTCCGGACTCCGTTTTCTTTTTACTATATACATTCTCCCTAGGTAATCTCATCAAGTCCTATGGCTATAAATAATAACATGCTGATGACTCCCAAATTTATTTTTTAGGCCAAATTCACATCTCCAGTTGTCTAACTAGCATCTCCATGTAGATATTTAAAAGGCATTCTCATGCCCTCGCTGGTGTGACTCAGTGGATTGAATAATGGCCTGCAAACCAAAGGGACGTCAATTCGATTCCCAGTCAGGGCACATGCCTGGGTTGCAGGCCAGGACCCCAGTGGGGGGCAAACAAGAGGCAACCACACATTGATGTTTCTCTCCCTCTGTTTCTCCTTCCCTTCCCCTCTGTCTAAAAATGAACAAATAAAATCTTTAAAAAAAATCTTCCCATACCCAGCAAGTCCAAGGCTAAACTGTTGGTTTTCCCCAAACATACTGTTTCTTTTCCCACCTTCCTTGGCTCAGTGAATGGCACCACCAATCACCAAGTCATTTGAGCATCTCTTTCTGTCGGGCCACATATTTCATTAGGAAGTCCATTGCATGTATTTCTAAATGTACCCACCCCAAGGACCATCCTCTTTTCTCCATATCTACCTTGATCACCCTAGTCCAAGTCACAATCTTCACCTTCTTTTACACCTACAGTGAAGGTCTTCCCTCTTTCTGCCCTTGCTTCCCTCCCATCCAGTCTCCACAACTGCAACCACTGATCCGCCTCCAGTGAATATCGGATCATGTCATCCCTCTGCTAAAAACCCTCTGATGGCTCCGTATTTCATCTAGAATACAACTCAAAGTCTTTGCCACTGTTTAGAAAACTGCATGATTTGCTCTTCTAACCTCTTCTACTGCATTTCGGGCCAATTCTTTCCCCTTATTTACCATATTCCCACAACATTGTTTTTTCCTCTGGCCCTTGAACATAGCAAGCTCTTCCCAGCCCCAGGGCTTTTGTACATGCTGTTTTCTTTGTCTGAAATTCCCTTTGCCCTCATGTTTTGTATGTCTGTCCTGTCATTGCCTTAGAGAAGACTAAAGTAGGTGTCTCATTCTCTGTCTCAGTCTCTTACCTGTTTTCTTCAAAGCCTCATCAAAACTTACAGTTCTCTGTTTATTTGTTTTTTTTTTAATCTTTTTTTTTTAAGATTTTATTTATTTATCCCCAGAGAGGGAAGGGAGGGAGAAAGAGAGAAAGACCAATGTGCGGTTACTGGGGGTGATGGCCTGCAACCCAGGCATGTGCCCTGACTGGGAATCAAACCTGCAATGCTTTGATTCGCAGCCCGCGCTCAATCCATTGAGCTATGCCAGCCAGGGCTGTTTATTTCCTTTTTTATCTGTTTACTTGATTTGGATGAGGGAGTCTCTCTTCCCAAGTAGAATATAGACATTTTGTGGACCACTGCCAGTGCAAGTTGTACTCAGAATTTAAAGTACAAATTAATTTAGGAAAAATAATTCTTGAGGTTTTCTTTTTAGAACAGGCTCTGGTTTAGATCTAAAATTGTTATTTTAAAATTCAGTGTATTGGGGTAACATCGGTTAATAGCATTATATAATTTTCAGGTGTAGAAGATTATAATTAAACATCTATTTGGTGCTCACCACCTTAAGGGCCCCTTAGCCCACTGTGCCCTGACCCCGCCCCTTTTCTCCTCCTGTAACCACCATTCTGTTGTGTATCTATGAGTTTATTCTTGTTAGTTTGTTTGTTACTTTATGATTTATATTTCACATATGAGTGAAATCAGGTTGTTATCTTTTTCCATCCGACTTATTTCACTTAGCATAATCTCAAGATACATCCATGTTGTCACAAATGACAACCTTTCATCTTTTTGTAGATAAGTAGTATTCCACTGTGTACACACACCATATCTTCTTTATCCCGTTATCCACTGATGGGCACTGAGGCTGCTTCCGTGTCTTGGCAATTGTAAATAATGCTGCAGCGAACATAGGGATGCACATATCTTTTCAAATCAGTGTTTTCATATTTTTCAGATAAATATCCAGAAGAGGAATTGCTGGATTATATGGTAGTTCTCCTCTTAATTTTTTGAGGAACCTCCATACTGTTTTCCATAGTGGTTACACTAATTTATATTCCCACAGTGTATGAGGGTTCCCTTTTCTCCACATACTCTCTAACACTTATTTCTTTCCAAAATTTTTTTTTCTTTTAATTGTTGTTCAAGTACAGTTTTCTGTCTTTTACTCTCATCCCAGCCCACCCCCCAGCCCTCCGCACCTCCCTCCCATTTCCACCCTGCCCCTGTTATTGTCCATGTGTCCTTTATACTTGTTCCTGCAAACCCTTCCCCATTTCCCCTGAAATTCCCTGCCCTCTCCCCTCTGGTCACTGTCAGCCTGTTCTCAATTTCAGTGTCTTTGGTTATATTTTGCTTGTTTGTTTTGTTGTTTAGGTTCCTGTTAAAGGTGAGATCATATGGTATTTGTCTTTCACTGCCTGGCTTATTTCACTTAGCATAATGCTTTCCAGCTCCATCCATGCTGTCTCAAAGGGTAGGAGCTCCTTTTTTCTTTCTACTGCATAGAATTCCATCATGTAAATGTACCATAGTTTTTAGATCCATTCATTTACCAGTGGGCACCTAGGTTGCTTCCAGCACTTGGCTATTGTAAATTGTGCTGCTATGAACATTGGGGTGCATCAGTTCTTTTGGATTGGTGTTTCAGGGTTCCTAGGATATAGTCCCAGCAGTGGAATTGCTGGCTCAAAAGGCAGGTCCATTTTTAGTTTTCTGAGGAAATTCCATACTGTTTTCCACAGCGGCTGCATCAGTCTGCATTCCCACCAACAGTGTGCTAGGGTTCCCTTTTCTCTACATCCTCTCCAACACTTGTTGTTTGTTGCTTTGTTTATGGTGGCCATTCTGACTGGTGTGAAGTGGTATCTCATTGTGGTTTTAATTTGCATCTCTCTGATAGCTACAATACTGAGCATCTTTTCATGTATCTCTGGATCTTCTGTATGTCCTCCTTGGAGAAGTATCTGTTCAAGTCCTTTGCCCATTTTTTAAGTGGGTTGCTTGTCTTCTTAGAGTGGAGTTGTGTAAGTTCTTTATATATTTTGGAGATTAACCCTTGTCTGAGGTATCATTGGCAAATATGTTTTCCCATACAGTTGGTTCTCTTTTTATTTTAATACTGTTTTCTTTAGCTGTGCAGAAGCTTCTTATTTTGATGAGATCCCATTTGTTTATTCTTTCCTTTATTTCTCTTGCTCTGGGGGACATGTCAGTAAAAATGTTGCCGTGTGAAATATCTGAGATTTTCCTGCCTATGTTCTCCTCTAGGACTTTAATGGTGTCATGGCTAATATTTAAATCTTTTATCCACCTTGAATTTATTTTTGTGTATGGTGTAAGTCGGTGCTTGACTTTCATTTTTTTGCATGTACCTGTCCAGTCAAAAATTTTTTCAATTACAGTTTACATTCAATATTATTTTGTATTTGTTTCTGGTATATAGTGTAGTGGTTAGACAATTATGTTATTTGCATAATGATCCCCCCAACATTTCCAGTACCCACCTGGCACCATACATAGTTATTACAATATTACTGACTATACTCCCTATGCTGTACTTTACATCCCCATGACTATTGCGGTTTGGGTTTGCATGTCCTTGATCATTAGTGATACTGAGTATCTTTTCATATCTCTGTCGGCCATCATGTATCTTCCTTGGAAAAGTGTCTTCTGCTCATATTTTTAGATTTTATTTATTTATTTTTAGAGAGAGGGGAAGGGAAGGAGAAAGAGAGCTGAAAAAAACATGAATGTGTGGTTGCCTCTTGCACACCCACCACTGGGAACCTGGCCCACAACCCAGGCATGTGCCCTGACTGGGAATCAAACTGGCGACCTTTTGGTTTGCAGCCTGTGCTCAATCCACTGACCTACACCAGCCAGGGCTTATTTTTAAATAGAATTGTTTGTTGTTTGTTGTTGAGTTGTATGAGTTCTTTATATATTTTGGGTATTAGTCCCTCATCAGAAGTATCATTTGCACATATCTTCTCCCATATGATTTACAAATGCCTGACTCATTGCTAACATTCCTGGAAATCTTCTATTTCAAAACAAATCTTTTACAGGTATATTCACCTTTATTTTATTGGTGTGAAAATGATGTTTTGTGAGTGTATCAAGGTTGGAAGGCTCACTCCTTATTTTCTCACTTTAAGTACTTTCAAAGAAGGCAGTGTGCTGTAATGCAAAGAACATTTATTGGCTTTGCAGACAAATAGAGGAAGTGGCTGTCAGTCTCCGCTCTCCCACTGACAAGCTGTGTTTCCTTGCAGAAGTTACTTGACTTCTCTGAGCCTCATTTTCTACTTAATAGTAATACTACTTACCTCAAGGTAAAGTTTTTATCCTCACCTGAAGACAGTTTTTTTGTTGCTCTGAGAGAGAAAGGGAGAGAGAGAAACATCAGTGAGAGAGAGAAACATCGATTGGGTGCCTCCCATATGCACCCAGACCGGAGATCATATGTACCCACACCAGGGACTCTTTGCACCTGGACCAGGGTTAAACCCACATCCTAGATATGTGTCCTGACCAGGAAAGGAACTCACAACCTTTTGGTTACAGAACAATGTTCCAACCAACTGAGCCATTCCAGCCAGGGCTGAAGGTAATTATTTTAAAGATGAAATGAGATTAGGATCTTATAAAGATACCTGTCACTTAGTGGGAGTTCAACAAAAGTTCATTCTTTGCCCTTCAGAATTATCCACTAAAAAGAACATTACTTCTTCATTACTTTATTTTTAAATGGTGTTACTTGGGCTACCTACTTAATTTTTGTCTTTGTAACTTACTGCTTCATTCTAAACATCAAACATACCCTCCAAATATGCAGTTTTGTTACCATTGCAAACATTCTTAAGGATATGATTCAAGTCCTAGAGCTAGTCCCCCAGTAGGGGTTTTGAAATATTTTTGACAGTGGTCGCATCACTGAGATAACTGACCATGGGCTGGTTTGGTTCACATACATTCATTGAAACTGCAACAGTGGCATACAGGCTCATGACTTTCCAGGCATATCTTTATTTTTTTTTAAGATTTTATTTATTTATTTTTAGAGAAAGGGGAAGGGAGGGAGAAAGAGAAGGAGAGAAATGTCAATGTGTGGTTGCCTCTCATGCACCCCACACTGGGGACCTGGCCTGCAACCCAGGCATGTGCCCTGACTGGGAACTGAAACAGCAACCCTTTGGTTTGCAGGCTGGTACTCAATCCACTGAGCCACACCAACCAGGGCCAGGCATATCTTTAGATACATGACCATCATTTCAGAATGAATCCCAATTGTTTCGTGTACTAACAGAGCCTCTTTGACTCTGATGGCCTTTGTGGAGAGTATTTGCAAGAGCAAAGACCATATTGCCGCTAGCTCTTGTTATGCCCTGCAGCCTGTTTATAGGACCCCTTCATGCTTTGGGACCATTTTGAACTCAGGAATGGCCTTGAGGTGAAAAGACAAAAGGAGACTTTAGAGGAGTTAATGAACGAATTCATGCTGGCAAATGTTCCCCCCAGGCCAGAACTCCCACTGATTTCTTTCACAGTCCCAGTTCCTGAGGCCCGGAGGCCTCCAGTCACTGATGAAAAATGGCTGATCATCCCGCCTGATAAAGTAACCTGCCATTTAAATTTCCATATCTCACCCACTGTAGAAGACAGCTCATTTCTTCTCCTTTAAGGCTCTCTTCTCCTCTCATCTGTATGAATACCCCAAATGTCATCCACTGAGGCAGAGGGAAGACAGGCTCCTCTACCCTGCCTGCAGTATCTTTCTTGCTTGTAGGAAGAAGATCTTGGAAAGGCTCTGAAGGTTTTATTGCTTCAAGTTAGGCTTGGCCAAATTACTCACAAGCGCTGAATCCTCTTAGGGGTGTCCGCCTGAGAGAAGATCTATTCAGATTGGGGCCTGCATTGAGGCGGCCGACAAAGACCAATTAGTCCTAATTGTGCTGGCTGCATTTGGGGGGTGACTGCCCTCAGACCACCAACTCGTGCCACCAAAGTACTCATCCCACCCAGGAGTCAGCTGCTTTCCCTCAGCTCCCAGTCCGGCTTCACATGACCCCTGGGTCAAATGCCTCTCTCTTGCCCTTGCTTTAGCTCCCGCCAGGTTGTGGGTAGCGTTCCTCCTCACAACTGCATTCTTTTCCCTTTCTCTTGGAAAGCTGGTCCTGTTTTCTGATTGTCATGACAAATGAAGCAGTCTAACCTTCCCTACAGAAAGTGCATGTGACTTCATTTTGATCTATTTTGCCTCTTGGTGGCTCAGAAGGTAAACGTTATTTGGAGGAATCCCGGTCTAACGTGGATCATTCAGCCATTTCTATGGTTGGCTATTTCTGTGACTGGGTGTTACAGTCACAGCGATGAGATGATGTATTTCATTCGGTCAGAGATCCTTTATTGAGCACCTACAAAGTGCAATGCAATGTGAGAGGCTGGCAATTTAAGATATGACCTCTCCCTCTCCAAGACCTCACTGACAGTGAGGGATTAAGGCCACATCCATAAATGACCGTGATAACAATAGCTTACTTTCTTTAAGCATTCAGTAGGCTGCCACCATGTAAGTGTAATACATATTTCATTTAATCCTCACAGGTCCACGTTCCTTTATGAACATTTCTAAAATATAAAGCTTTAAAACCCCAGAGTTGATTCATATCATTGTTTCAGAGCTCATCGGACAGTGGAAGCAGACCTGAACTTTTTCATGAACTGACATAGGCTATTTGTCATTTTATCCCATTTTGTGTAATTATGCTTTTGTTTCACTGTAGAAATATTAAGTGTTTGCTTTCAAGCCCTATCCCAGACCCCTGGGGGTGTTCTGTAGGATATAAACTACATACTATATTTTTAAAGATGTTATTTACTTATTTATAGAGAGAGGGAAAGGGAGGAAGAAAGGGAAAGAAACAGTGATGTGAGAGGGAAACATCCAGCGGTTGGGTCTCACAGGCCCCCTACTAGAAAATGGGCCCACAACCCAGACATATGTCCTGACCGGGAATCAAACTGGTGACCTTTCACTTTGCAGATTGATGCCCAACCCACTGAGCTACACCAGGCAGGGCTGTACTACATTTTTTTATATCCACATTTTTCTGAATTCCAAAACTCTCATGGCCTCAGGGTTGTTGGATAAAGAGATGATACTATTATTGTGTCCATCTTATAAATGCTGAAATTGAGGTTCAGAGAAGTGACACAACTTTCCCAGAGTCACACCACGAAGAACTGGTAGGAGCACCACGATCAAAACCCAGTTTCGCCTGGCTCCACAGACCACGTGTTTAACCTCCAAGCCATACCAACCTCTCTTCAGAAAACGCACTCTAACAACTATAAAAAAAAGGAGTTCAGACTGAGGGCTGCAGAGAATTTGAGGAGGAAAAGGGAGGGCGCATGTGGTACTGCCCTTTGAAGGAAAGAGCGGACTGTGAAGAGGAGACTAAGTTTGCCCAGGAATGTTTGGGGAAATAGCAGGTAGCTCTGGCCAGGGAAGGGAGAAGCTAAAAATCAGAATAACATAGATCAGGGCCAGAATATGAAAGGCCAGGATGAGTAGACTAAGGAGTTTTGAATAAGACCCAGTTACATTCCCTCTTGCAGATCCCAAAGCACTTATTGGGCCTCATGCCATCCTGCTTCCATCCTACTTCAGAAGAGCAAAGAGCAGATATGAACATCCCCATATACTTTTGCTAGTTTTACTTTATTTCCCTTTCTTTTCTATTTTTTTTTTATCAAGCAGATTACCGCTGTGTGTTGAAAAGGCAGCCGAAGAAAGTGGGGTAGTCAAGACAAGCAACAGTCATAAACATGCACAGTACAGGTTTCTGTGCGGGGCTTTGTCACCTCTTTGTCAGCAGAGAGTTAAAATTTAACCAGGGCCCTCCTCCCTCACTGCAGCTGGCAGGAATTCAGTGGGAACACAGCCGGCACCCCCATGGTAACCCCGACCCCCCTCCTTCTGTGCTTAAACAACAGCTTCCTCCTCCTCCTCCTCCTCTTAAGAATCCCAGGAAAGGTCTTAGGGGGACATAGTCATTACCGGGAATTTAAACCTCGAATCGAAATATGTTCGCTTTTGTCATGACTAATCAAAGTTCGAAATGGATATTTTAGAAATCAGGTCCAGTTCATGAGTAGTGAATTGAGTGTGCCTAATTACATTTTATAGTCATTTAACAGCTGTTAATAAT
Source organism: Tonatia bakeri (assembly GCA_004024845.1). Lineage (NCBI taxonomy): Eukaryota > Metazoa > Chordata > Mammalia > Chiroptera > Phyllostomidae > Tonatia > Tonatia bakeri. The sequence goes on along the minus strand of PVIA01001706.1, from coordinate 161,539 downwards.
GTAATTTTGTGTTGTGCCTAATTTGCCCTGAATTACTCTAACGACACACATTGTATTTGTTTCCCTTTTGATGTAACAGTAATCAGACTCCAGGGAATCGACCTGGCCACAGAAAGAAGTAATTTATTATTTTTTTAAGTTCGAAAATAAAAGATTTTTTTAAAAGAATAAATCATATAAAATACTAGATTAACACACATGAATGCATTTGTTTTCTCTGGCATTTCGTTCTGTAAAAAAATATTCAATGTGCACAATACATTTGTCTTTCATTCAAGTCTGTACTGCTTGAGACAAGCCAAGTGTTTGCAAATACACATTTGATGGATAAGCTAATGAGTTTCCTCCTCCCCCCACGCCCCCCAAAATATCCTTCTGAAATGAAAAAGCCAGATTTCAAAATTTCTGGTGTATGAATTAAAGAGACACGGCACCCCTTTAAATAGACTCCACAATCGAAACTTGTATTTCCAAGGTGAGGCTAGGGGAGAGAAGTAGTGTAAAAGCAGGAGAAAATACAGCTTTAAGAGAAGAAAAATACAAAGGAAGTAGGTGAGTATTTCTCCCACAGGTTAGAAGAAAGTTCTACATGAGATCTTTATTAGGGCAAAAATGAGGTTGAATTTTGGACCAAAAAAATGATGATGGAATTAGACTGTTACGTTATGAAAGGTCTGCTCTGTATTCTTCTTTTTTTAGGTATGTTTTATTGATTGTGTTATTTAAAAAGAAGAAAATCAAAACTATGAGCATTAAAAAGGCAACAAATGCACAACTATCGACAACTGTATCTAAAAAAAACAAACATAAAACAAAAAACAAAGCAAACAACCAGAACAGGAACAAAATCATAGGTATGCTCTGTATTTTTCCACCCACTGTAAGCACTCGAAGAACCGAGCATCTGACATTTTACCCACATGTGCGTGTTGTCTGCAGTGCTCATGGATTAATGCCTTTTGTATTTGAAGTGAGCTACAAGAGTGGGGCCAGAAGGAGTGCTCCCTGTCTGTGGGATGCTGGTTGCCATCACTACAACCAGAGCTTGACCTACCACGTTCAGCTGTTGCCTGATTGCCTCCCGGGACCTACATGGGAGGAACTACAAGTGGATAGGTCTTCCCTCCACCACAAGCAGAGGTATTTTGCAGTTTGTCGAGACTTGGAGGCTAATTTCATTCCCATTGCTGCTCAGGCCGCGTTGCTGGGAGCACTGTGTGCCAAGAGGGGAGGGGGAGGTGGGACAGGTCCACCCCTGGTACAGGCAGTCAGGGTGGAGAGGGGTCCAACAACCCTGGAGGATTCAAAACCAGTAATAAAACTACTAAAAGTCAGGCTGCTTTTTATGTTCATCGTGTGCTAATCATTCCAAACAATCGGTGATAAAATACTGCTTCCTGCAGGCCCTGCTCCCACAGATAGGTCCGCAACTCAGGTATTCCATTACGTCAGTGGGTAAAGTAGGGCTCTGAGCCCTCACACACTGGGGGAGTTACCGAGCCACCAAACTCTCCTGTCTGTACCCTTTTCTTGTGATGCTGGGTGTTGTGTTAATCTGCCCCAGCACTGATGTCACTCTTCTGTCAGCCTCTTACTGGCTCTAACTAGGAGCCGCCACTTTTGTACCTCACCTCTTTGGCCTTTGCATTGCTTTTCTCACCATTGCTGTTCCTGTCAATGTGACCAGTGTGAGGGGTTAGGGTTTGCCACTCTTTTTAAAAATTTTTTAAAAGATTTTATAATTTTTTTTAGAGAGAGAAGGGAAGGGAGGGAGAAAAAGACGGAGAGAAACATCAATGTGTGCTTCTCACTTGGCCCCCACTGGGGGCCTGGCCCACAACCCAGACATGTGCCCTGACTGGGAATCAAACTGGCAACCCTGTGGTTCAGAGGCCTGTGCTCTATCCACTGAGCCACACCAGCCAGGCCAGTTTGGCCACTCTTTCTTGAAATTGTGGCTCTTTTTGCTGGCAGAGCTCTGTTGAAGAATTTGGGACAACTTGCAAAGGGCTGGCTTGAGGGTACTTCTGTGACACCACTTGATGCCTTACTCTGCAAACAACCAACCACTGTCTGCTAGCCAAAGCACACAGCTTTTGCATCTTTCCTGCTTCAGGGTAAATTTTCGCCTTACCCGGAGCAGGAACCTCAGAGGTAGGCGGAGGAGGGGATAAACTTCAGGTTTAATCCTGGGGTCCTGGAGACCAACTCCAAATGCTAAAGTCCTCTTCATCTGCCCACTCCTTCAGGGCTGTTTTAGTACAACCTTCCAGATTTGACCTTGTCTGTGCGTCACGGGGAAGGGGACAATACCTTGCTTGAGTCAAGGAGCATCAAAACCCATGCAACTGCTTCTGTGATCCATAGAAATAAAGAGGTTGAGTTATCTCAAGGTAGCCCTGCATTAGATTTTTCAGTGTGCCTTCATTACAATGGATAATCTTTTTCTTAGTCTGTTTTTGGGTGATAGACAGATCCCTTTGAGAATCTAATGTATACTGTGCACTCTCACCTCAGAAAAGAGCACCCCTTTGCATATGGCCAGAATTTGCCATGCAACTTAATTGGGTGCAGTTATGGGCATCATTGAACCTTAGGTTAAGAACTCCTACTCTAGCCCTGGTTGGTGTAGCTCAGTGGATTGAGTGCAGTCTGTGACCGAAGCATCGCCAGTTCGATTCCCAATCAGGGCACATGCCTGGGTCACAGGCCCGGCCCCCAGTGGGGGGCCATGTGGGAGGCAACCACACACTGATGTTTCTCTCCCTCTCTTTCTCCTTCCCTTCCCCTCTCTTTAAAAATATATAAATACAATCTTAAAAAAATAAAAGAACTCCTGCTCTAGCAATTCCTTATCTTCCTACCTCTCACTCCCCAGAAACATATCCAGGGTGATCTCCATTAGGCATGAATTGGAAAACCTAATATTGTAAAGACATTTCTTTTCTGCACATTGAACTACAAATTCAACATTATCCCACTCAAAATCAGAGCTGGATTTTATAGTCACAGACCACCTATTTTAAAAATATATGTGGAAATTCAAAGGATCTAGAATAGCCCAACACATCTGAAAAAGAAAAGCAGTGTGCGCATTTCTATGAGGGTTAGAATAGCTCAGACAAACTTGATCCAGAAAAAAAACATTTGGATGATTCACACTATCTGATTTCAACAAACGATGGTGGGAAAACTGGGTATCTGTATGGAAAAGTACACCTTAATCTATCTCAAACTTACATGACATAAAAATTAATTTGAAATTGATTAAAGACCTATACTTAGAAGCTAACATCATAAAGTGAAAGAATTTTACAGTATCTTCATTACCTTGGTATAGATAAAATTTCTTAGTACATCACAAGCATAAGCCATAACAAAATCGATAAAGTAGAATTCATCAAATTGAAAACATCAGCTTATGAAAAGACACAGCTGTGACAGTGAATAGGCAAGCCAGAAACAGGGAGAAAATGTATGTGTATATATATGAAGACTCGTATACAGAATATTCGGAGCTCCCTGAAATCAACAGCAAATAAATTAACAACCTCCTGAAAGGCATAAGACTTGAATAGACAATTTATAAAAGATATAGGGATGACCAATAAGCACATGAAAAGATACTCAATCTATGGTAAAGGCTTAAACTAGAAAGTCTACCGTTACAAGAGTTAGCTTCTGAAGGACTATATTGGGCATTGAAACAATGATTATATTGCTTTTTAGGAACACTGAAATCACCAGAAATAGACTAGAGCAAATATATTAGAAATTTGGAAGGGTCCTCAACCTTTTAAAGTTGATGTGGTTGGAGTTGGTAGATTGGTGATGCAGATGAAAGTTATCCTGAGCTTCCCCGACATGGTCTCCACAATACACAGTGGACTCTTGTGAAACCAAAACCACTATGGAGCAGGCTTCCACATTTAAAAGTTTGCTAAAATGAATGAAAAGAATGCTTCTATTTCAGAGGAGATACCAATGTCATCAGTCAATTGATTCATGACACAAGCTGGTCTGGGTCATATTCAAACCCCAACCTACAAATGAACAGCATATGGATCACTCAGAATGACCTCACGGGCGTATTGATGGAAACTGCTCGGTCTCACATTGCCATCTCTGTCTGCTCTGACTGTATACCTTTAAGCCAGCGCCCTCACCCCACTATCTATGCCCTGTTCAGGCAAAAACACATACATAAAAGCCTTCAAGTGTGTTTTCTACCATCACCTGATTTTCCCCACTTCATACCCCACTTAGCTTCTGTTCTGTTCAAGTTCCTCTTAGTTCCTGTTTCATGCTGCTTTCTAATGGCTGAGATTGCAGCCATTTTCTTTTTTCTTTTTCTGTTCCTGGCTTTCATAAACTGGATGTTCTCCCCTACTTTTGGCTCCTGGGATTCAAACGGTGGCACTAGCCCACATGTTGTAGGTCACGTGAGATGTGTAGGTCATATTAATATATCAGAAATCTTGTGATGCTGAAGGAAAGTTTTCATTTGGTGGGCTTTTCTGTAGATAAGAATCTGAAAGGTCATATCCTGACCAACTGAATTAGACAGGATTTGGGATAATATTGAGAAGGGATACGAGGTACTGAGACTTGATATTGTCTTCAGACAGGCAAACAATAGGGATTGTTCACTTCTCTTGCTCTGCAAGCATCAGCCTTCATAGCTACTTGCACTAATAGCGAGCTGCTAAAGATGGGGGCCATTACCATGAACCACCTATAGTTGACTAAAGACCACTACTGGAGGAGGTCAGGAAGGCCCAGATTGCTAATTACTATGATAGGGAGGTGTTGTCCTACTCACAAATTTTATCAAATCTTCATCCTAGTCAGGAAGCTCATCATGTCAGTCACTTTTCACTAAGTATCTCTGAATAGCCTTAATTACGGTATACAGGCTCTCCCCCTACACGACGGATCCCCAGAGCAATGTCCATGTCACACCAAGCTCAACATTGTCCAGATTGTCACATTGAAAATCCCCCACTTGGGAACTTGGGCAAGTAGAAGTCTTCCAACCTGTTAGGAGGAAAGGAAGAACTCCTGCACCTTGAAATATCAGAACTTTAGACAATGATGATGGCTGTCGTTTCTCAAATGTGGTCACACGTGCGTTGTCCAGACTCAGAGCCCACATTGCTGTGCTGAGTGAAACCAGACTTCCTGTTGAAGGGCGGCCTCTGAGAAGGATTCCAGCTGCAGTTTTCCTTGTAGAGATCTCTACCCTCTAGCATGAAGCTATCAGGTGTTGGCTTTACAGCTGGGCAATCACTTGTCTGAAAACTCCCCAACTCGGTGAGAGGTATTAGTGACCTTCTGATGACCCCACACCTACCCTTCAAACTCAATCCACATGCTCCTGCCTTAGCATAATGACTAGAAATGATGAGAAAGAGCAACTGGGTCTACATGAAGGTAGTGTCAACAGAGAAAGAACAAACCGATTGTCATAAGGAGGCTTGGCCCAAGAGAGAAATCATCTGGTCTCTTGGGAGTGAATATACCTGGGTTTCTCCTCCTTACCAAATGCTGCAAGCATCAGTTCACGGTCGCTAATTCTGTCTTCTGCCTAGTACTTAATGCAAATGCCAGTTGGGTACAAACACTTTTTTTTTTTTTTTAGCAGTATTGCCAGTTTGTCATGCAATGGGATCAACAGAACACTAAGGTCACCAAAACCATTTGAGGTTCTGAGTACTGTCCTGATAAACACCTCATTTGCTCTGACCTCAAAATGTAGGAAACTGTCATTAACGGGGAAAAAGAAGGCAAGGAGAAAGAGGGATGTCCTACCCGAATTCACGTAACGTCTGAGCTGTAGAATACTTTAATGGCATTGAAGATCATATGAGCTTGGAAGAAAGCAGAAGGAAACAGATACTGACCGGGTGGGGAGTGACTCAGAACGTGGGCTTTGGAACCTGAGACTGTGGATGGTAATACTGGCACTACCGCTGACCACCTGTGTGCTCTTGGCCTCGTAACTTGCATTCTAAGTTTTCTCATCAAAACCCAGGGATAGAACTCCATATTTCTCATTCAGTTTTGCTGTGAATCTAAAACTGTTCTAAAACAATAAAAGCTACTAAAAATAAACCCGATGGTAACTGTAGTAACTCCCTCAAAGGACAGTTGTGGACACCATGCCTATCAGTGACCAGATTTCTGTCGCTCAGTCTGTAAAGCATTCATCTCTATTCTGCTTTGTGATGCCCAGACAGCGACCCCACAGACCACACTTCTTCCCTGCCAGCTGGCTTCCTTTTAAACTCTGTCAGTGGAGACGCTAGAGGAAGACTGCAAGGCTCAAGGAAGAAGAGGCTTGCTCCTAACTGTGTTCTTCTTATAGGTGTTTTTTTTTTTTTGAGGTGTGTGCATCTACCTCTGTGATATTTATTCCTGGTTTTGTACTATTTTTTCTTCTACCATCAACATTTTTCTTTTAAAGATTGTATTTATTTATTTATTTTTAGACAGAAAGGAAGGGAGGGAGAAAGAGAAGGAGAGAAACATCAATGTGTGGTTGCTTCTCATGTGGTCCCCACTAGGGACCTGGCCTGCAACCCAAGCACGTGCCCTGACTGGGAATCGAACTGGCGACCCTTTGGTTTGCAGCCCATGCTCAATCCACTGAGCTACACCAGCCAGGTCTTATAGGTTTCATTTTCCCATATATATCATCCTGACAACACTACTTCACTCAAGCAGTGGCAGTTCCTACAAGAAGCAGTAGCTGAATCGAGTTTCCCATTTTTCCAGAAGTTATAGGACCAGCCTAATGGTACTCCCCTCAGAGACACCAGCACCAGCCTCCTCAGATGGCTGGCTCCTTGATTCACAGGTCCACGCTGCCGAGTCCAGAGCCAGCGGTACCAGCTAAGCAGCGCCCTCCTCTCAAAGGTCTGATTTTCAGTTCCACGGGGCTCCTCCTCTAAGCTTCTAAGTTTTAGCCATTCCAACCTCTTCTCTTTGTTCTCCCAGGGATAGTTGCTGCTTCCTGCAGTTGCTGTTTCTGTGATACTTTAGTGATTTCTCATTACCTTCTCGGTGACATAGCAAACAACCTCATTATGCCTAGTTATCATTCTTTATACTAATTATATTACGAAATTCTCTTTACTTATGAAACTAGTGTGGTTTCTGTCTGTGACTGGACTCGGACACACTGCGTAGCTAATATTTGTTGAGAACCTACTATGGGCTAGGTCTTGTTATAAGCATTTTCTATGTTTTAACTAACAATCTCACTCTTAATCACTATGCTAAGGCATATGAAGGGAATACGATAATGTGTGGCCCACAGTAAGTGCTCATTTAGTGTTGACCACTCTTTCAGTTCAGGCTCCCCCTAAACCAGACCCTGAAACAAGAACTACTGGGCTGCAGGTGGTTCATTGGGGAGTTAGCATAAATGACGAATTATGAGAAGTGGGGCAGGAAGGAATAACAATGAGTAACATGTACATTAATGAACAAAATACTGCTGTGGCCCTGGCTGTTGTGGCTCAGTGGTCTGAGTGCTGGCCTGAGCGAGCCAGAGGGTCGCTGGCTCAGTTCCAGTCAGGGCACATGCTTGGGTTGCGGGCCAAGGTCCCCAGTAGGGAGCATGCAGGAGGCAACCACACAGTGATGTTTCCCTTTCTCCCTCCCTTCCCTTCTCTAAAAATAAATAAATAAAATCTTTAAAAGAAAAAGATACTGCTGTGGACAAGTGGGGCCCGATGATGATGATGATAGAAAGATAATGAGGAAGGGAGAGAGAAAAATTGATATTCTTGAGAGAAATATGGTATTTTCTGAAATATGGTAAATTCTTAAACACACTTACATGTTATTCAGGGAGAGGTTGAAAATAATGGGAAAGAGGAAATAATGTCATGGAACAGAGATGGGGATTCAGGGTCCCAGGGAAGAAATTAGCCTTCAGGAGTAATAGGACATACTTCTTCCATGACACAGAAAGGAGTGGCGTGGCTGAACATAAATACTGTGTGGCGAGGAAGAGGGAGCCAGGACCGAGGAAGTTCTACCTGATTGCTTCACTTTTCTTTCTAAGTTAAAAGACTGAAGGAGAGGGAGAATGAGGATGGAGGTAACAGGACAGTAGTCTTAAAGAAAATGGTGAGAGAAAGTCGGCAAGGTGGCAAAATAGGAGGTCTCCTGCCCATCTTCCTGCTCACTGACAGTAATTTGGTAGCATTCATGGACAAAAGTGACTTTCTGGGAGCTTTCAGGGATCCAGCCACAAGCCAGGAAGTCTTGCCCTCCCAAGATCCCACCAGGAGTCATGTCCCTCTGAGCCCCTAGATGTAGGCCTGCCAGCATCTGTCCCACTGAAGATCTCCGGAAGACCCTGCAGTTCATCTCTAGCCCTCCCAACAGTGGGCGTGGTCCTGCCAGCCCAGGGTAGCGGACACACCCCCTGCCCACCAAAGCAGGCCCGCTGGGTCTGACTGCAGATCTCAAAGTGGCCCTGCACCCAGCTCCAGCCCCTCCCTGCCGTGGTCTAGGAGCTGTCTTGCCTATCCAGGGACCCTCCAGGAGACAAGTGTGTCCATTCCACCAGAGGCAGGCCTGCCGAGCTCTGTCTGAGTGTGGAGCCTCAAGTGGTCCTGTTACTTGGCTTGCATGTCATCTTCGGGAAAACCCATTCCTACCCAGCCTATGGGCATAGCTGGGCTTCGGTCTCCTTCTAAGATCACTTCCTACATGAGACTCGAGTTTTAGTACTAATGTCAGTCACTGTCCTAGGTACTTCCACAGACCTTGTCCCATTTAATCCCACAAATCAAAATCTGTGAGATTTCCAGAAGTGTCTGCATTTACCAGATGAGGAAACTCAAAATGGTTCTTTCACATGTCCACTTTTACACAGGTCCTGAAATGACATTGCTGTGATTTGAACACGAGCCTGTCATGCTCTAAGCAAAGCCAACACTCCCTCTACACTACCCCGGACTAGTGCTCCTAGCTTGGAGGACTGGGAACATGTTTCTGGAATTTTCCCTTTGGTCCCAGCCCGGAGGCTGGAGCCCTGCTGCTTCCTGTGCATCAGCCTACCCTGATGCCCATTCTCTTTCCATGAGAGCACCCTCGCACCTGGAGTCGAGCTTGTTCCCTAATACTTATTCCCCCAAGAGAACAGGACTGGTTTTGTACCCTAGTCCCTCCCAGGTAGTCTTGTTCAATTGCAGTCAACTGGTCCCTGCTGGCTGTATTCCAGCATGTGCCATAGCTGAACCAATGTCTTCTCTATGGCACTGTTGAGTGAACAGTGCTATTGCGGTCATCCTTGGGTACCTCTGCAAAGGCAGGAAGCTGGAGGCATGTTAGTCCCAACATGCTGCCAAGAAAGAGCCTTCCTCCCTTGCCTCGGAACTGCCTAGTGCCAGATTTAAGCCAGTGAGGGGATGTTCTGGCACAGCATTCTGAAACCAGTGCAGTGCCACAGAGAGAAGACAAGTTTAGGGAACTAGTGTAGGTAGGGGTAAGTCTCCAGAATTGCTGAGTACTAGGAATCCAATAGGAAGGGCTGGAGAAGAATAGAAGACACATGAAGTAAGGGAACTGATATTAAACTAGAAGCAATAAAGGGAGGGGGAGCAAGGGCTTGCAAGTTGTGCTTGAGGTCTGAGCACCAGGAACTTTGACTTCTCTTTGGGGGTTTCATGTGCTCTCACCAAATGGAGCAGATCTATTAGAGGAAGAATGCCATGGTCCCATCCCTGGGACTCCCCAAGGCTTCATGCATGTTCCTTGCCCTCAGACAGTCTGTGGGCTCCCCAAGCACACTCCAAGCTGCAGCCTCCAAATGCCAGCTTCTAATATCCAGCCTTAGTTATAATGAGATAGCAGGGCCCTCTTATAAACAGGCACAGTATTTTTCCTGTGGAGACCTCGTGGGCCTGGAGACCTTGGGATCCTTGGATATTCCACTGGACATTCCTTGGGTGTGGATTCTGGCAGGAAGGACCCAGACTGGGCAATAGTCCAGAGCAGAGAGCGCTGGCTGGAGTCCCGGTTCCCTGACCTGGCCCACTGCCCTCCTTGGCTGTCAGACAACATTTGCGGACCCTGCAGACATCTGAAGAGCTAGGGAGCTGCGGGAGCTGGAGACACAAGAGGGTCCCCTGTGCCTCCTTCTGTCCTCACTAATGGCCTAAGTCCGTTCCCAGGATAACACCTGGAGGATTAGCCTCTACCCAGACGAATGCAAGGCTGCCCTTAAAGGGCTGGCCCAGCTGTTGAGTGACACAGGTGCACATGGGTGGCTCTGACCCTCACTCACACTCCTGGCCCAGGTGAGGGCTGTAGGTCAGGCCATAGTGACCCTGCCCATATTTTTGGAGTGCATGCAGATTTGGTGGCCAACTACATGCCATTGCTAAAATGTGAGCCTTGGCAGGCACGGCCATCTCAGCACTTCCATTGAACCCTTGGCATGAGTCAGCACGGCTGACACGTGGCATCCACTTGTTGGTATGTCTGCCCACATAGGCAGTTCTCTCAAGCATCTTTGAACCCTTCGCCTGATACTTATTTCACCTGATTGCTCCTTCCCTTGGGAAGCTCTCTCAGGCACACCACCCGCTCCTCACTTTCTTCACTCTTCTCTCCATTTTCTGTACCTGCCCTAGCCCTTATCTCCCAACACACACACACACACACACACACACACAGTTTGTCACAAGGCCAGTACAGTTGGGTTATTTCATTCCATGCCTTCTGGGAGCTATTTCGATTCCTCAATGCCTTCTGTCACTGGGTGTGGCTATGTACCTATGGTTCTGTACCTCCTCGCTCCAAGTATTGTGGCAGATTTAGGATATAATGCCCTCTCTCCCAACCAAACACAGATTTAACCCTATAGTAAATAAAATGATCTTCAGACCTGTAAGATGCTTCACTTGCCCATGTGCCTCACGATGATTGGTTTGGTGTGGTCAGCAGGGCAGCTTGGATTGGCACATTTCATGGAGGAAGAGAATGGCCTGAGAGGGGTTAAACGATTTGCCCACAGTTAGTGACAGAGGTAGATAGCAAGCCTTAATCTAGTACTTTTCTCCTCTACTTTTACACTACATTTCTTTTCGAAAGACAACACCAACAAAAGCGTGGCCTAGGACTGGTTGTCACTGGGTCATGAGGAGATAATGAGAATGTAAATCAGTGCACTGCTTGCTTCATCAAAACATTCTTGCTGTGGAAATAAATCTCCAACTGAAATAAACAGCATGCTCAGTGACATAGTCAATTGACATTAGCATGAAGTCTCTAACTCAATGCCATCCCTGGTGCTGATGGCTGTCCAGCATGAGGCTGGACCTATTGCTAGACTGTGCCTCACCTCCTGTGCAAGGGGAATGTGTTGTCATAGGGGCTGGAGTCATAGGTAACGTGGTTAGGGAATAACTACAGGCCTTTGGGGTGAAATGGCCCTATGTAGCCTAGAGTAGTTCGAGGCTGCCCATCCCCAACCCTGTAGATCCAGGCTACTCAAAAGAGCCCATCTGCATGTTCTTGAGCTAATAGCTTAGTCAACCTGTTTGTACTTCCCACCTAACAATCCCCAGGTTCTTCTGAATCATTCACCTTTGATTAGCACAGTGTATTCACTTGTAATAAAGTTCATTCACCAGTCCTGTGCCTGTTGACCCTGAAGACCTTTCCTAGCTTTTTGTCTGCTTTGCTCTGTAAGGCGGAGGGGGGGGGGTGTCTTACCTCTGCAGGCTATTTCCCAGAATGACTTCCCTCTAGGTCCAGCCAGGGGGAGGCACTGCCTGGAGCCAGAGAAGAAAGAGGAAGAGAGAAGCCAGGGAATTTCTTACACCTTCTTCTCTGTGTCCTGTGATGAGCAATTTGTCCCAGTTTGTTCAGGACTCTCCTGCTTTCACCACTGAACATCCCATGCCTCAGGAAACCCTGCAGTTCCGGGAGACCCAGGAAGGTTAGTTACTCTGTCTCTGCTCCAAGGAGTTCCTCCTCCAGGGACTGGATCACTTCTGTGGCTCCAGCCATTGCTGGAAGGCTCCCGCCTCCTCTGTCCCATACATGGTTGCTGTGGTTCCAGCTTCCACTGGGTGATCCCTGCTCCTGGGCTCTGTAGCCCTCTCCCTGCCCTTGGCCCCTCAGCTTCCTGCTTCTGCTAGTGTCCAGACGCTTCTTCTTCCCTCCTGGTTTCTCAGCTCTTCCCTCACCTGTCTCATCAATGCCTTCCATGAAATTCCCCCCACTGTTTACACTTCGAGTGGCTTCTGTTTTACTGCTTAGACCCTGACTGATGCAAAGGGGACAATAGTACTTACTTTATAGTGTTATCATTAGGATTGAATTAGTTAAATAAACCACTTAGAGAGGCGCTTGGCACATGCTAGTTGCCCGTTAAATGTGAGCTGCTGTTTTTATTAGTGTAGTGTGAAATAACATTCCCGCACACTTGCCATGTGCCAGGCACTATGCTAATCACTTAACACCCATTATCTTATTTAAGCCTTATAACACTTACACCTGGGTTAACATGTTCTTGAGTTAATTGCTCGGGAAACCTGTTTGTATTTCACACCTAGCAATCCGCGGGCTCTTCTGAATCATTCACTTTCACGAAACCATCTATATCATTTATTTATTCCTCACTCTCTCAGGTCCTCAGGACACAAAGAAGGATGAGACCGTCTTTAACTTAATGGGCACAGTCTAGTGAGGGAGACTCGTGTGTCCGCCAGTGGATTATTCCAGCACCATGTGGGCAGCTCCGCCTCAGCGACTGTGGCAATGTGACAGAGCGGGAGAAAATGTGGGCTCCAGGGCTGCACTGTCTGGGTGTGGCTATAGGCTCTGCCACTTGCTATATCTATGGCCACCTACTATGAAATAGAAAAGTCCCCTTAACGCTCTCTGCCTCAGTTTCCTTATATGACAAGAGGAAACTTTCTATTTTTATGGTACTTATCTCATGGGGTCATTTTGAGGGTTAAATGAGTTAATTTTTGTAAAAGATTTTATTGATTTTATTTATTTATTTTTAGAAAGAGGGGAAGGGAGGGAGAAAGAGAGGGAGAGAAACATCGATGTGTGGTTGCCTCTCACGCAGCCCCCACTGGGAAGCTGACCTGCAACCCAGGTATGTGCCCTGACTGGGAATCAAACTAGAGAGACTTTGGTTCGAAGCCTGCACTCAATCCACTGAGCTGCACCAGCCAGGGCCTTGAGTGAATATTTTTAAAGTACCTGGAACAGTGGCTGACCTGTGCTAAATACCACATGTTTGTTAAATTAGAACAAAATCAATAAGGTGAACTGATTTTAGTGGAGACCCCAAAGAATGGTGACATTGGATTCTACCTACAAGTGTTAGGGAAGGTGTCACAAAGGAGGTGACACTGAATGGCATCTTGAAGAAACAGCGGACATCTTCCAGGCATAGAAGAAAGTGTCTAAGCCACGGGAAAAGCATGTGCACAGGGACAGAGTCATGAAAGGGGTGGTGTGTCTAGAGAGCAACGAGAAGTGAGTAGCTGGAGTTCGGTGGTAGGAGATGAGGCCCTAGATTTAGTCTGGGAAACACTGGACAAGGCCTTGAATGATATCCTAAAGAACTCAGATTTTATTTTGAGGGAAGGAGCAGAAAGCGAACAGAAGACTTGAAGTTGGAGACAGTAAAAAAATGATCGGCTTTGTTTTGTGGGTATGTCATTCTCATGTCAATGCAAGTTTAAAGGTGAAAAAGCAGCATCAGGTGTAATAAAAAAAATATAATAGAACCAAGTTGTCGCAAACTGGAAATACTCTAAAACGTCCACCAACAATAGAATGAATAAATAGATTGTGTGGCGCATTTGCACAGGGGAACACTAAACAGCCCAGATACCGAATGTATTACTGTTACATGCAAGGAATGTGGATAAATCTCCCAAGCCCAATGTTTAGCAAAAGCAACCACACACAAAAGGGTACATCCTGTGTTATTCCATTTATAAAAAGTTCAAACACAGGCAATACTAATCTATCCTGTTAGAAGTCAGGTAAGTGTTTTCCTTCGGAGAGAAGTAGTGACAGAGAGGGGACCCAAGCAGGGTTTCTGGGCTACTGGGAATGTTCTGTGTCATGAACTTCATGGGGTGCTGGTTTCACACGCATACTCACTTTATGATCAAGGTCGTGACGCAGAATGCTTGTACTTTAAAATGACAACAATCACTTTTTTAGTGTGTACAAACAGACATTCAGAAAACTCACTGCTGTTTTAAGGTAAAAGTGGGGGATATTCAATCCTGTAGAAATCCAACCGACCTTGAGTCACCACAGGCGATAGGGAGCCATGAGCATCGATGTCCATTGCAAAGTCGGTGCCTCCAACAGAGAGAGGCCCTTTCTTAGGTGTTTCCAGTTGATTCCAATATTATGCTTCTAGATGTACAAAGGACTGCTTTACATCACCACTCTGTTTCTGAAATCCAACTTTCAAGTCTTTTAAAGATTGATGTCAGGCCCTGGCTGGTGTGGCTCAGTCAGTGGATTGAGCACCAACCTGTGAACCAAAGGGTCGCCGGTTCAATTCCCAGTCAGGACACATGCCTGGGTTGTGGGCCAGGTCCCCAGTAGGGGGAGCTTGAGAGGCAACCGCACATTGATGTTTCTCTCCTTCCCTTCCCCTCTGTCTAAAAACAAATAAATAAAATATTTTTAAAAAACATTCATGTCAGGAAGGACAGAAGAGACCAGGATTTGGGGCAGAAGTCAAGGGAGACTTTATCCTCATCTCTAATGGTTCAAGTCTATATAAGGAGAAAGTATTCAGGTGTCCGCTTCTTGTATATTTACCACAACCAAAAAAGGCACAACTTTGCCTTGTCATCACATAACGATGTAAAGTGTTATATATTGTGTAATTAGGATTGCATCTCTCAGTCTGCATTGTCATTAATGTTTGCATTGTATGGCGCTTTCCTAATTGACCCTCATAGCACCTCTGTGAGGTAGACTGATGGTGTTGGGGACAATATGCAGATGAGGAGACTGAGGATCCTAGAAATTAAATGATGGCCCCTGGTCAAAAAAAAAGAAAAAACAGTGAGGAGAAAACCACTGTCTTCCACTTTGTCCAAGCCTCCATTATCTCTTGCTTGGACAACTACAATAGCTTACTCGTGGTTTCCCAGGATTTTCTCTGCTTCCCAGTGAGTTCTCCACACAGAAGCTACAGTGAGATTTTAAGAATGCCGTGTCACTCTTTGGCTTAATAACTCTTCAATGGCTTCCCAGTGATCTTAGTGTAAGGTTTCAAATCATCAGCAAGGGCTTACTAGGCCCATCATTGCTGGGCCCTGCACGCATACCTCTTTAAACCCATCGTGGTGTGAGATGACCCCCATCTTGCACCATTTTCCTCCTGTTCTTTATGCTTCAGCCACACTGAGTTTCCAGTCCCTGAAACCTGTCCATACCCCCTTCTACCTTAGGGCCTCTCGGCATGTGCTATTCCCTTTAACATGGCTGCTTTTTCCTTCCTCTCTTTGCCAAGTTATCTCCTACTCATCACTGAGATCCCAATGAACAGTTGCCTCCTCTGGGAAGCCTGCTTTGATGTCCCTGAGGTAAGTCCACCCATGATAGCTTCTTATAGAACCACTAGCTCTTGCTTTCACAGACCTTGCCACAGCTGTGATTTGCTACTGATTTATTTATTCACTGTCTGCCTCTCCCAGTAGAATGGGAGTTCTGCAAAGGCAGGAATAGATCTCATGACCACTCTTTCCCTTTGCACAGTGGCTAGCACATTGTAAGCACTAGATGAGTATCTGGAGAATCCACGCAGGAATGAGTGTGTCATGGAGTCAGTACACCCTAGATCCAGTAGGGGCTCTGTCCTTCTTTATTTAAGCTTGGGCAAGTCCCACTCCTCTCCGAACCTCAGCGTCTCTGTCTGTACCATGAAAGAGTTGGACCAGCTGGTCTCCGAAGTCTGTTCCAGTGCTAGATGATTCTGAAACTCAGAGACAGGTAGCTAGCTCTCCCATTGTCTCCCTGATGCTGTGAGTTCCTGCTAGGAAAATGATGTGGAAAGTTCAAAAACGTTTCAGTTTGGCACGGATCACTGTCTGATGAGTGGACTTACTCAAGTAAGGGGCCCCGTTCTCCTTGTCTCCTTTCAGTGTGATGGCAGTTTGAAATTGAGTCTTTTTAAGGGAAAAATAATTCCCAAGGGTCTTAAAATGACATGAAGCAAGTGACCGTCAATTAACTGCACCTGAAAGGCAATTTTTGGAAAATGAAAGGCCATCCTTTGAAGAAATGTAGAAATTAAAATATAATTAGTAATAACGTAAGGCAATATCACCTAATGAGTGGTTTGGAGAACAAGCATTGGCTTCAAAGAAGCCTTGGCTCTGCTGAGTCCTCAGTTGTCACTGGTTATGTGACCTTGAACAAGTGACTTCCGGTTACTGAGTGTCCCCTGCTGTAAAATGGATACAATAGTAGAACCCACCAGAGAAGATGGTTGTGAAGAGCCAGTGACAGGATGTATTTAATCACTTGGGTAAGTACCATACATCTTCAACAAAGTCTGTCTACTCATTATTATATGACAACACCTAAAAAATGTTTTCAATTCTGGTTACGGAGACAACTGGCAAAAGTATAACAGAACATGGCACGTTCAGGAATGGAAAATAATAGTTTCTTTTTAAAAAACATTATTTTATTGTTGTTCAAGTACAGTTGTCTGCATTTACCCCCCACCACTGTCCCCCCACCCCAGCTATCCCCACCTCCCTCCCCTGCTTCCACCCTTCCCCTGGGTTTTGTCCATGTATCCTTTATAGTACTTCCTGAAAACCATCCCACCCTTTCCCCCCATTATCCCCTCCCACCTCCCCTCTGGTTACTGTCAGTTTGTTCTTAATTTCAATGTCTCTGGTTATGTTTTGCTTGCTTGTTTGTTTTGTTGATTAGGTTCCACTTACAGGTGAGATCATATGGTATTTGTCTTTCACCACCTGGCTTATTTCACTTAGCATAATACTCTCCAGTTCCATCTGTGCTGTTGGAAATGGTAGTAGCTCCTTTCTTTCTGCTACATAGTATTCCATTGTGTAAATGTACCATAGATTTTTGATCCATTCATTTAGTGATGGGCACTTAGGTTGCTTCCTGCACTTGGCTGTTGTAAATTGTGCTGCTGTTGGTGGGAGTGCAGACTGGTGCAGCCACTGTGGAAAACAGTATGGAATTTCCTCAAAAAAAAAAAACTCAAAAAGTAACTGCCTTTTGACCTGGCAACCCCACTGCTGGGATTATACCCTAAGAATCCTAAAACACTAATCCAAAAGAACCTATGCACCCCAATATTTATAGAAAATAATCACTTCCTGATAGGAACTAAAAGATATCAACCGATTCCACTATTTAAGTAATAGGAACATTAAACTGAGGACATATACCTTAGGGTTTAGGAGGAAGCTTCTTAGTTCCTCTGATGCTTAGCTTCCTCATCAATAGAAATGGCCCTAATCTCCACAGCATCAGGTTGTTGTAAATTAAGTTTAAATGTCCTCATGTTTGTAACACACTTAACACGATGCCTGGCACATAGTAAGTGCTCAGTAACCGGTAGCTGCTGTTACCGCCTATGTTGCTGCTGTTATGCTATTATCTTTGAGCCAGAACTTCTGCAGTCCTTAGCGGCCAGTGTGCAGGCTACTGAGGTTAGCGCTCCAGGATATCATCCAAGCCAGTTCTCAGGCCTCTAAATTCTGTGTCAAGCGAACTTCTGGGACATTTAAAACACAAAGGGAAAATGAGCCCCCACCCCCAGCTCCAAGTGACACAGCTTTTCAAAGGGAATGCCTGCGCCTGGAAGAAGTCATGATTCCGGGGCATCCAGGGTGGTGCAACGGGGAAGCCCATGCCCCACGACCCCAACTCCCAACTCCAGCCCGGCCATCTCCGGGGTGGTGTGGGGGTGGGGGCGCACCCGATGGGGTCCGGGGCGTCTCGGCTTCCACTCGGCCTGGCCCCTGGAGGTGTTCCCAGGTACCCGAGCCTAGCGGGGTGTTTTCAAGAGCTGGCTGCGAAGCTTGAAAAGGGCCCGCCGCTGGACCGGGCGTTTTATGTTTGCCAAACAAAGCATGAAGGGAGAGTGAGCAAAGGGGGCGGACCGGCCACGGCACAAAGGCCAGGGGCGGGCCGGGGCTGGGGAAATACAGTTCAGTGGGCCTGAATTGATATGCTCAGCCCCTAAAGCCCCGGGCTGGGCGATCACAGGGCACGAAGGCCTTGCAGAGAGCACTCTGCTGCATTGATCCAATCCCGAGCCAACGAGAGGCTGCCCAGGGGAGGGGAGGGGGGAGGGGCGCGGGAGTCTGCAGGGGCTGTCAGCCTCAGATTAGGCACTTTTCTTAGAAATGAAGGAATCTCCCAGTCTGAGCGGCGGCCCTCCAGATGAAGTGAGTCCTGGAATCCAAGGGGCTCCCGGGTTTCTGTGGGGAGCGGTCATGCCGTGGGGTCAGCCACAACAAAGATGTCTGTTCCTCTTCTGGGGAGCAGCTGTGAGTTCTGTGGGGCCCTCCTCAGCCCCACTGCATCCTGTGACTCAGGAGATGCAGATGACTTTGGTCGTATACCATGCCATGCCATGCTCCACACAGACCCAGCACCTACCTACAGTATCTGACGCTGTTTAATGGTTGGAGGGAGACAGAAATTGAATGGACGTGGGAAGGACACATGTGGTTCAACCAGATGCATTTCTGTTCCCTTGGGTCTTGTTTAACAAGTATTTTTGACTGTGTGGCACCGTCTCATTTAAACGTGATTATGAGTGTTTTATTTTTCTCTTTGTACTTTCTTGTGTTTTCCAGATCATTGAACAGGGATTTTTTTATATACTTAGAAACAATATCAACAAACACTGTTCAAAATAGAAATAAAACAAGCTGAGCAGACTGAAGAGACTTGAGAGACACTGAGATGATGACAATGTAATGATGATGCTATGTTACATGTTACCAGTAACCAACTCTGATCACATGCACGGGTCAGACACATGGTTTATCACAACCACCCCATACTTAACACAGGACCTGGCACACAGTATTGAATAAATACATGGCTGGATCTGCTGCTGATGGACTCTAATGCTATCGCATGGACCAAGTAGCTGAGCTTCAGAGGGGCTCCATGTTGCCTAGCCAGGACTGAAATCTGCCGAACGCAAAATCAGGGCTCCGTCCCTTACTCCCCATAGAATCCTGAAGGGCTTCTTCAAATACAGGCTATTTTATTTCAGTCCTCCGTGTTCATTTCTGGACTATGAGGCCTCAGATTTCCTTTCTAAAGACACAAGGTTTTGTTTGTTTTTGTCGTAATGACACACTCGGCATCATTAAGTATCCGTGGAGAGGAATCTTTTAGTTGCATTAGACACATGATTCACGACGACTGAAAGCCTTGGGAAACCAAGGTCTCCTAGCAGGAAGAGGCAGGCAGTTAATAGAAAAGGCTTTCTGGGGGTGGGGTTTCTGCATTCTCTCAGAGCCTACTTTAGCATTATTGCCAAGGAAAAGCTTAGACCATGTCTGAACGACACTGTGATTTGTGAGTATAAACAGTTCAAATCTAAGCAAAGGGGTTCTTACCCAGAAAAAGAGTTTCCCATCCATAGCTGCTTTCCTTGACTTGTAAATCATAACTGATAAAAAATACTTTAAACTTCGCCTTGATTTAGACTTCACTGAGAGAATCAAAGCAAGTAATTGAGCAAGAATATACTTTCTGATGTTAAGTCATTATTGTTTAAACCATTTTATATAAAATTCTTGAAATAGGCTTGCACTGTAATTTTTTGTAATTCTTTTTTAAAAAATTACTTCATGTTAATCTCAATTTTCTTGCTTGAAAGTATCCTTCACTAGTATTATGTTTTCACTTGAAGCATTCATTATAGTAATGAATATCAGTTTACTTTATTTTTCAATTTAGTTCTTTACATGTGGTTTTGTGACATTCTTCAACTCCACCCGAAATATTTTTCTTAAAAATGCATTGTACAAATCCATACTAATTTAGTCTATCTGTGTTGATGACAGATTTCTTGGCTTTCGTATGAAAGATGGCATGAATATTTCCTTGAATATATTTCCTTCATTGAAAAACTTATGAATGAAACAAGACTTCAGGATTGCATGACATAAATTACATACTAATTAGGTAGCACAATGTGGAAGGGAGGGAGGGAGGGAGGGAGAAAGGGAGAGAGAGAACTCCGAACATTAGCGGGCAGGGGCTCTGTCACTTCCTAGCAGTGTGATCCTGAGCAAGTTGCTTTACCCTCCCTGGGTCTTAGTTCACTTATCAGTCAAAACGCTGAAGATTATTAAGAGGATAAAATGAGATATGTATGAAGAGTCTGTCATACTAGGTGATCCAGAAATGCTCATTTCATTTTACTGCTCACAACAGCTGTCAACTTCCTCCTTTATAAAAAAAAAAAAAAAAGAGGATCAGGTTCTTCAACTGTAATATGTGGATGACACAAAATAAAGTTAGTATAGTATAGAATATTGACTAAGAAGAGCGTGGACTCAACTCAGACTGAGTTCAAGTTTCAGCCCCACTGCTAGCTGTGTGATCTTGGGCAATTTAATCAATCTCCTTTCCCCCATTGTAGTATTGTGGGGAGAGGGAGTGGTCGGGGGCTGGTCACAGTACCCATACCCAGGGTTGTTACGAGTAGGTGAGTTAATGCACTTAGCATAGAGCTTTCTAACTTTTTGTCCCTGGCTTCCTTTGGCAGTCTGCTAAGGCCTCTGGACCCCTTCTCAGAATAACACTTTTTTTTTAATGTTTAAGGTTTTTTTTAAAGATTTTATTTATTTATTTTTAGATAGGGAAGGGAGGGAGAAAGAGAGAGAGAGGAACATCAATGTGCAGTTGCTGGGGGCCGTGGCCTGCAACCCAGGTTTGTGCCCTGACTGGGAATCAAACCTGTGATGATTTGGTTCGCAGCCCACGCTCAATCCACTGAGCTACACCAGCCAGGGCAGAATAACACTTTTAAATGCATAAACATAACACTTTAGATTACAAAGGGAAACTAGTTATAATGACAAAGTTATCAATGTATTTTTAAAAAATTAATTTGTGGTACATGTGCTTCCTCAATTGTGCACTGAATAATTAACAAAATTTAGCAGTCTATGTAATACCTATCACTATTTCAAAATGATACTGAGTGTGAATGATATTGTGAAATAATTGAAGTGTACTATAAAAGTATCTGTGATGTTTATATTGGTGATAAAGTCAGAGGTATCACTAATAGGACATTGATACATTACCTACATTTATAACCAATGGAATGCTAGCTTTCAGTTAGAGGTTAATGGAAATTAAGTTGTAATTTTTTCCCATCCAAATGTATGGGCTACAAATTAAGAATGAAACTCTGATTAGCACAGTAAATGTGTGCTATTATTACATCACAGGGGTTATATGGACTATGCAAAACAATGAATGTGACAGCTGTGACAGACACCAGGCTCTTCATACAGGAAAACGATTTCAACTGTTTTCACCCATGTTTTACATGAAAGCAGCCACTAATATTATGTTAAAAACTGGGCATGGCTACATTCTAATAAAACTTTATTTACAAAAACAAGTGGCTGGCAACCAGGATTTGGCCCATGGACCATAGTTTGTTAGACCCTGCATTAAAATTTTGTTCCTTGAAGAAAGTCTGATTCAACCCCAAATATTTCAACTTATCATGCCTCGTCAAGTACATGGCACAGGACCCTACTGGGAAGTGCTGTGAACACTATATAAAAACCAGAAATTGTTTTATAAATGGTAGCTAATCAAAATATAGGGTCTAGCAGAAGTAAGGCCTGCTTGAGTGTGGTTGTTAGGGTAATACTATGAGTGTAATAATTACAGTTTTAATTTGAACATTTCACCTAAAATGTCATATGGTGTGCTTGAGTGTGCTACTGCCATGTTACAGAATGCCTTGCCTATGATTTTGTAGTAAAAGATTTTGTAATAAAAAAAGGGTGTTATTTGTGCCAGACCCTGTAGATTGAATTTTCTTCACTCGTTACCTGTTATAATATCTAGACTTGCCTTGTCTGGGAAGACACACAGAAACATAAAGCCAGGATGACATACTGGGTAATAGAAGTAGCAGCGCTTTAATATGTAAGGGAAGCAAATGACATGGAAACTATTAATAACAATATCACTGTATGTCTGGCCCTTTCTCCAAGGAGCTGGAACTACCCTGCAGCTGTTGCCTGCTTGGCACACTGTAGGTGTTCAGTAGATACTTGTTACCTGATTGACTGTTCCCCATGGTCCGGATGAGTCAAGAAAGAAGAGAGGCCAGCATATGTGTTTTGCTTGCAAGCATATTTCAGAAATCCTAGCCCTTGCATTGCACAGACAGCGTTCTGGTATATCTAGCATTGATGGAAAGGAAGTAAAGCAAAATGATATGATTTGAGACTTATTAGAATGGAAAAGGAACGGTACTTAAATGGGTGCTCTTCCAATGGAAACATCTCAGGGCGACAAATATTATGGAGCAACCACCAAGTGCAAGATGCTATGGTGAGATAGAGTGAAAGAAACAAAATAGCCAGTGCCTTTTCACTCCTGCAAAATTATATATATGCGCGCACGTGTGTATGTGTATGAGTGTGTGTGTATGTGTGTGTGTATGTATATGTATATGTATATGTGTATGTATAATCTCACACAAAGTGGCTGTGTTAGTGAAGGAGAGATAACAACTTAGAACTAGAGATGTTAAATCTTCCAGCTGGCCGTGGAAGTAGGGTATCCGGAGCTAATACCTCTTGGTGTCCTTTGTTTCTGACCCCAATGCCATCCAATTCCTTTTTTCCTGTCTTGCTCAGCATCTGCCTTAAACTGGAGGGGCACTTCTCATGTAAATGTCACAAGACATTGTACATAGAGGGCCCACACCATAGGTGCATACGGTCTAACTCCAAAGTGGCTTACACACAAACACTGCCGAATATAGGCAGCTCCCAGAATATGACTTTAAACACATCCCCTTCAAGAGAAAAAAAAAATTGCAAGACTTCAAGCCAGGTCCAACACTGGAAACTGCCTCCAGCTGTAGAAGTCTTTGCCAGGGGCTTCTGCTTCCTCTGCCTGCTGAGGTGGGAATATCTCTATCGCATCTGCCAGGGCAGCAGGCAGAGCTGTATTCATGTCAGGCTAAGCTACTACTCTGGAGAAAATTCTCATAGAAATCATGTCACTTGGAGCCTTGAGTTTTATAGATGTCAGACCCTACATCTTCTGTTTTTTTTAGTCTGTTTTTTAACCTACCCCCACATCACATAGCTGGTACTACATAAGGAAGTGCGTCGGGGAGTTCACCTCAGTTAACTGGGCACCACTCAGAGCTTTGGTTCTGCACCATTTCACGCTTTAAATAGTTCTTGGTCCTCCTTTGTCACTGTCAGCCTCACCTTTACATACCTCGTGTTTGGTATTATTTCTCCAGCAAAAACCACTGGTTCCTTCTTTCCTATTGTCGAAATTTCCTTACCCTGTGGGGATGTGGCTCAGTGAGGCTTCCACAGTGCTAGGGTTGTTGCTGAGTGTATCCTAGATATAGCTGCAAAGATGCCCAAATCCCAAGAATGTGAAGACAGAAGCAAGTGGGAGTAAAGGTCAATAAGCCAGGGAAGGGCATGTAAATATGTCATGAAGCTGAGTAGGCAGTGGGGAGCTGGCATTGAAAGCCAGGCTGTGCAGCCAGACAGTGGAGGAAATGAGAGTAAACATTAGCATATTGAGAAAGTGAGTAGGAGGACCAGTGTAGATAGATACCTGAAACAGGTGTGTTATTCATGGCCAATTTGACCCCTCCTCCAAACAGGACATGTGGTGCATGGGAGGGCCCAATGTATTTAGCAGGCCAAGGGCAGACAACCAGTTAAGAGTATCAGTTAAGGCAGGCTAACTTCCAGTTCCACAAAGTTCCCACCACTTATTTCAGTGACTTCCTATAACACGTGTTTCTACTTTACTCACATGCTACACGTCTTTTATAGGTCAGCGCAGCTTTGCACTATGTAGTTACACAGAGACCTGGGCCAACGGAACATCTCCCGTCTTGTAGCTCCCACAGTCCTGTGTCACCTGTGCTTAAGTTCACCCTCAGGTAGGGCAGTGCAAGGCTGGAAGCAGTTTCATGGAATTGCTTTCCGTGTTTTTGCCTCCTCCTCTCAGGGGAGAAGTCAGACTGAGGAGCAGCTTCACTCATTTGTTTTTATTGTGTTGGGTAAGCGAATAGCTGACTGTAGGCATCAGTGGTCCAGCAATGACAGGCTAAAAATGTCCCTATGATTTGTTTTGCAATTTCCTTTGATATAATTATTTGATGTAATAATAGCACACATTTACTGTGCTAATCAGAGTTTCATTCTTAATTTGTAGCCCATACATTTGGATGGGAAAAAATTACAACTTAATTTCCATTAACCTCTAACTGAAAGCTAGCATTCCATTGGTTATAAATGTAGGTAATGTAGGTAAATGTAGGTAAGCTAGCATTCCATTGGATATAAATGTAGGCTAATAATGTAGCATTCCATTGGATATAAATGTAGCACCATTATAAATGAAAGCTAGCATTCCATTGGATATAAATGTAGGTAATGTGGTTGCAAGAACACAACCTTCTAGCAGGTTAAGTTCCGTGTCTTCCTCCTCTACTTCCCTCATCCCCCAACCACATCCACCAGACTGTAAATGACATGAAAGCAGGAATTGGGGATATTTCACTCATCATAGCTAATATCTACTCAATGGTGAAATATTGAAAGCTTTATTTCTGAGATCAGGAATAAAACAAAGATGCCCACTCTTGCCACTTCTATTCAGTGTAATACTATAAGTCCTAGCCAGAGCACTTAGGCAAGAAAGAAAAATAAAAGGTATACAAATAAGACAGGACAAAATTAAATTGTCTTCCTTTGCAGATGACATGATCTAATATATAGAAAATTCTAAAAATGTCATAAAAACTGGCAGAACAAATAAACAAGTTCATTAAAGTTGCTGAATACAAAATCAACATTAAAAAATCAGTCGCATTTCGCCCTGGCTGGTGTAGCTCAGTGGATTGAGCGCGGGCTGCGAACCAGGCATCACAGGTTCGATTCCCAGTCAGGGCACATGCCTAGGTTGCAGGCCATGTCTCCCAACAACCGCACATTGATGTTTCTTTCTCTCTCTCTCTCTCCCCCCCTCCCTTCCCTCTCTAAAAATAAATCAATAAAATCTTTAAAAAAAATCAGTCGCATTTCTATACACTACTAATGAGCTCTCTGAAAAGGAAATTAGGAAAACTATCCTACTTACGATAGCACCAAAATGACGAAATACTTAGAAATAAACTTAACTAAGGAGGTGAAAACTTTGAATACTGAAAACTGCAATATATTTATGACAGAAATTAAGACATAAGCAAATGAAAAGACATGCTGTACTTATGGATTGAAATGCTAAATATTATTAAAATGTCCATACTGCCAAAGTGATCTCTGGTTTCAATGCAATCACTATCAAAATCCCAAAGCATTTTTTACAGAAGTAGAAAAAACAGTGATAAAATTCATACAGAACCAGAAAAGATCATAAATACTCATATCAATCTTGAGAAAGAAGAACAAAGCTGGAGCTATCACACTTGCTGATTTCAAACTATATTACAAAATCCAAGTAATCAAAACAATATAGTATTTACATAAAGCCAGACAGATCGATGGAAAAGAATAGAAAGCCCAGAAATAATTCCATGCATACATGGCCAACTGATTTTTGGCAAGGATGCTAAATATAAACAATGGAAAGGGTAATGGATTACAGACTTCAATCTAAGACCTCAAACTGTAAAATTCCTTAAAGAAAACATAAGAGAAAATCTTCATGGCATTGTTTTTTCTAATGATTTCATGTATATGACAACAAAGGCATAGACAATGAAATACAAAATAAAGAAATGGGATTACATCAAGCTAAAACACTTTGTGCACAGCAAAAGAAACAAGTGTAAAAGCAATGTTGGAATGGGAAAAATAATTCCAGACCATATGTCTGATATAAGGTTAATCTCCAAAATCTGTAGAAGAAATTCCTCCAAATTAAAAGTAAACAACCACAACAAATGAACAAACTAATAACCCAATTAAAAATGGGCAAATGACTTAAACATTTCTCTAAAGAAGACCATACATATTACCAACAGGTATATGAAAAATTCTGAATGTCACTCATCTCCAGGGGAATAAAAACCAAAGCTACAACTAGATATTGCCTCAAACCTGTCAGAATAGTTTGTATCAAAAAACAATAGACAACAAGTGTTAGCAACAATGTAGGAAAACCGAACCCTTGTACACTGTTGGTGGGACTGCAAAATTATACAGCCACTGCAGCCACTACAATATAAGGGTTCTTTAAAAATTAAAAATACAACTAACATATGATCCATCAATTCTACTCCTGAGTATTTATCCAAAAGAATTGAAATCAGTAGCCTGAAGAGATATTAGCACTCCTATGTTCATTGCAGAGCTATGCACAATAACCAAGGTGTGCAAACCACCTAAATGTGCATTGACAAATGAATGGATAAAGAAACTGGTATATGACTTCTGTCCAAAAGGTATCCAGTCATGTAATATGAAAAATAGAAACGTTTATTGAAGAAGATAGAAGAAACAGTGTACATAGAACAGTGACACCTTAGTCCCCTTCAAAGGAGGCACCTTGGACCTCACATAGTTCTCCTAATTGCCATCAGGTGTCCCTTAATATTTTCCTGAATCTCACTGATAATCTGAAACCTCTTTCCTTTCAAAGGTGATTTTAGTTTTGGAAAAAGCTGGAAGTCGCCGGGTGCCAAATCTGGGCTGTAGTGGGGCTGAGTCACCTGGGTGATTTTATGTTTTGCAAAAAAAAAAAAAAAAACCTCTGCATGAGACGTGGTGCATGAGCAGGTACATTGTAATGATGAAGCTGCCAATCACCAGTTGCCCATAGCTGTGGCCTTCTGAATCATCTGATAGTTTCCATAGAGGAATGTTCAAGCTTAATGCAAAATTTGATGCAGATCTGTCCCTCTACTGGCTCAGTCATTTTGAATGTGATGACCACACAGTACACATGCTCACTCAAGAGTGTCCACCACCCCAACTGACTAGTACAGTGAGGTTATCACTGTTCACACATATGCATTCCAGTCCACTCTCCTTGGCTGCCAGGTTACATCAATGTTGTGCAAACTGTTCTCATATTAACAGTGTCTGGACTTTTTCAAGACAGACCTCATATACATACAATGGAATACTATTCAAGTTAAAACAATTCAGCAATATTCAACAACATGGGTGGACCTTGAGGGCATTATTCTAAGTGAGATGAGTCAGTCACAGAAAGACAAAAACTGCATTATTGCACTTATGAGGTATCTAAAAAGTCCAATTCATAGAATCAGAGTGAAATGGTGTTTTCCAGAGGCTGTGGAGAGGATAAAATTGGGAGTTTCTAATCAATGGGCATAAAGCTTCAGCCAAACAAGATGAATAAATTCTAGAGATCTGCTGTACAACATTAGACCCATGGTCAACAGTAATATATTATATACTTAAAATTTGTTAAAAAGTACATCTCAGGTTAAGTGTCTTTCTCACAATAAACTACAATAAAAATAAATATTAAAAGAAACATGAAAACGTGATATTCCTTCTCCTATGATAATGATGGTGACAGTAATAGTAGTGTTTATTACATACCAAGCACCTTGCTCAGGGTTTTGCGTGCACTGCCTCATTTAAGATTAATAATAACTTGAGCTCCTTTCTATCCAGGGCCTCACTTTTCTTATATAAGGTTGCGGGACACAACCCAGTGTCGGGGGCAGAGTGCTGAGGGGAAAGCCGACAAGAACCACCATAGGAAGGTGCCCAGGAGCTCCAGACTGATTTCATTGTCTGGCTCTCAGCGCTAAAGGGGGAACATTGAAACTATATCCCCAATCTATTCAATGCTGCCAAAAGGAAATATATCCATATTCTATTTACCATATTGAAGTTGTTTTAAATATCATCCCCATGAGACATTATATTCAAATAGGAAAGTCTTAATAGAATAAATTTAGGAACTACCAACTTGGGCGGTTTTCACCTCTGTGGGAGGAAATACTTCTATGTTGACAGGTGATGATTTCGCCAGCTCAGGGACCCGACTAGCAGATGCTAAGTAGCTGGTCACCCTGTCTTCCCCCGCCCTCCTCAGGCTCTTTCTGGAGAGGAAGGTGTGCTAGATACATCACAGCAACTTCCCTCTTGAACCTGCGCATGTTTGCCCACCTGAGCCTGCGAGGTGCTTACCGTATTGTAAGAGCTGTTACGGTGCCGTACCAGCGGTGTCCAACTCGCATGCAGCCCAGGATGGCTGTAAATATGGCCTAACACAAAGTCGTAAATTTACCTGAAACATTATGAGATTTTTTGTGATGATGTGCCACAATGTATTTAATGTGTGGTCCAAGGCGGCTTTTCTTCTTCCAGCGTGGCCCAGAGACATCAAAAGCTTGAACATCCCTGCTGGACACAAATGAAGCCCTCGGCTTCCACTTTCAGCATCTGCTGCGTTAGTTTTTGAGGTGCAACCCTTTGGTACTTCTAATTTGATTACTGTTGTTTTTAATCTGCCTTTTCCCCCAAAGCTTGCCCGTAATCATTATAGAAACCAATGTATACAATTTGGCAGGCAGGAATTGAGGATTTACCAAGTCACCTGAGCAACCCAGCATGTCCACAAATAGCCAGTGGGATTAGGTTCTGTAGTTTCATTTGGAACTTGGTGCAGCTGACCTGAATAATGAAATAGGGGTCCCGAAGTTATGAATCCCCTCCGAGCATGGCTTCATTAGAATCCCCTTATTAAAAAAGAAATGGGACTTATCTCATCAGCTCGATTTTATGGCATCTGATTAGACCACTATTTTCTCAGCAGGTTCCTTTTCTTTAAACTGTTGACTATGGATGGCCTGCTGAATAGAATGAACTTTGGACCACTAAATTGCAGCATTATGGTTATTTAGTGTAATTTATGAAAAACGACAGAAGCCATGATCACTTCTTGTTGCTAATGATATCTCCATTTATCTGAACAGGTATGGGTTTGGAATATTTCTCCCAACCCTAATACTCACCCTGGAACACTTCCCAATCAGAAACCCCAAAAAACTTATTTGGAGGTACAAACTCTACAGATAAGAAATCAAAAATTAATACCCCTGCACACAGTCTTATGAACATCCATCATCAGCAGCCTTTCAGGAAAGCTATGCGTTTTCACTGTGTTTACCTAACAAGTCCCTTCATTCGGTGTTTTGACTTAGGATTCGACAAATTTGGAAAAAGTCTAAATGGGGCCTTCAGTGTAACATACCACAGTAGCGCCTCATCATCTCTCTGGCATATGAGGGAAGGTGTTGAAATTACATAGTATTTATTTCGAGCCTTGTGATGATTAAAGTAGTATGACACGCCACTCTTTTCTCATTAGTGGGAAATCAACAGTCGCAACTGCATTGCAAATGTAAAAGCAATCCTAAAGCAATTGCTTCCTGAATTGAGCATCTTTCAGAGTATTGACTAGATGTGGTTCTCTGAAGCACACAGTAACCTAGAGACCAGCGTGGTGGGATAATAAGCAACGCCGTGCACTTCAGAGTGAGCCAGAGTTGCGCGTGCCTCCTTGTTTTACCAATGATGGCCTTGTGACCTGGGCTGTTTTTACTCTTGGGTCTTGATCACCTTATTTGGAAAATGGGAACGTCAATGCCAGTTTCACTGGTTACCTCGAGTGTTATAGAAAAGGGTCCATGTAAAGTGGGTAGCTCAGCTGGATTCGCAGCGCATGCTCAAGAACTGTTAGTGTGCTTTCCGTCCAGTGGAGTAAAGCCCAGATTTTGGGCTCAGCCCCACTGTACAGTGCCTGTGGTCATCCTAGGAAATTTCCCAAGTAAAAATAGTTTTATTCAACCTTCACTTTAGAAATTAGTATCAGAGTTAGCACATCTAGGAGGGGGATAAGATAGGTTGGGGACCTGACAAAGTCAGACAGCCCGGAGTGCGAAGTACACAGGAATTTCTTCTCTGGCGAAGCTTTTTTCAGTAATGGTCTGTACTGGGACATCGGGCCAGCATCTTTGGTTCAAAGTGAAAGTGACATGGGCCTGCTCAAATAAACAACATTTCTCTTTGCCAGTGGCTCGTGTAGGAAGAATGACAAAGATCCTTTGACTTTGTGTGGACTGACCCATATAACCGAGCATTGGCGAATATTCAGTATGTCTTTGAGTTTTCACAGTAATGGCACTGAAAAATTATCACCTCCCCCCCACGCCGCTTTTTAGAAAGACACTACGGCCTTAATAGAGAAGAGAGGGGTGCACGAAAGAGTGAGCACGGGAGAGGAGGCATTTTACACTTGACCAATACTCAAACTATGGCACTCTGTCCTGATTTTGCTATTTAATCTCTACTTAACCACAGGCATGCTCCTTTAAAATTCCAGGTTTGAAGTTAAGTTGGTTACAATGAATGCCTGTCCTGCAATGATTAGTCCAATTCTCAGCACAGCCCTCTGGAACAATTTTACTTTCTCTCTCTGGATTCTGTCTTTGCCTCTCGCTCTTCAGTAGATGCCAGAGAAGAAACCCCCTTCCAAAAGCTTTCTCTGGCGACAAGTGCATCATACTGAAAGTTGAGTACCACATTTTTAATTCTTCCTTATTTTTTTACTTTTTTATTGTCAGGACTATTGCAGATGTCCTCCATTTTTCCCCACTTTTGCCCCTTCCACTGAGCCCCCCAAAACTAGCTTAGCTGGTAATTAATCATTGTTGGAGGGACCCTCCATTTCTCTGGGCTTGTGCTTGCATTGAGGGGACCTTGGCTGGAGCAGCCCTGCCAGTTCCCCCCCACTCCATGTGGTTGGTTCAATGGGACAGAAGAACCAGGCATACCCATTGTAGTCTTTCCTTTCACATCTGCTTGCCCACCCAGAGGGTAGTTTCTGCCGTGCATACTGGGTAACCTCTGCACCAAAGATTCAGCAGTGAGCGAGACCTGGGCCCTTCCCTCTGGGACCTGTTATCATTTAGTGAGGAGTCAGACAAGTAAATAAAATGCCATCAAAATAGAAGGTTATACTCTCAGTGGTTGAGGAACACACTGGGAATGTAAAGAACTGCATCATCAAGTGTCTAGATTCAGGAAGTTTAAATTAAATAAACATTCACTGAGCAACAACTCGGAGGTTGTTCTTGCAGTGCATATATTAAGCATCCCCCCTGGGTAAAACCCTGTGCTAAGAGCCGACGATATGAGGAAAAATAAGACACAGTGCACGTCCTTAAAGAGCTCACAGTCTAATGGGGGAAACCTCAAAGTCCATTTAAGACTTTCAGTACAGCACAGAAATGGGGTCATGCACGAATAACTATCAGAAAACAGAGAAAAATGTTATTAATGCAGCGCAGTGTTCAGGAAAGGCTGCCCAGAGGAGATAACTCTTGAGCTGATTCTGAAGGAATGAATATGATTTAATGGGTTTAACAATTCTGACAAGTTCAATCCAGACGGAGGAAACGGCACAGTCAGGGTTACAGAGATGGGCCCAAGCATGGAGTGTTGAGGGATGAACTTTGGAGGAATCAGATGATGAAGGACCTTATATGCCATATTATGGACCTGGGAAACTTGCATTTGATCCTCTGTAACAACAGAGCAGGTGGGGATAAATTCAAAAGGTAAGGGCATAAGCTAGAAGGCTGCTGGGCTATGAAGGTCCAGGGAACAGTTGATGAGGGCCTGAGCTAGGTCAGCAAGGGAAGTAAAAGAGAACGGAGATGTGGAGTTACTGGGGAGGTGATCTGGTGGATGAGTGGTTAAATGCATGGCTGAGGCCGAAGGAGTCGTCTGTGATGACTCCCAGTTTTTCGGTTTGTATGCTGCCAAGATTGGGTATAGAGTAAAGCAGGGCTGGTGGAGGTGGGAGGAAGATGATGAGCTCAGTTTTGGACGCATCAAATGCGAGGTCTTTCTGTGGCATCCAGGGGTAACAGTGACTTCCAAAGAAAGATATTTTGCAAAAAAGATTATGCTTGCTACTTGCTCTTCTTTTCTGATGTAAATCTGGAGTGTCTAATGCAGTAATCTTTTTTATAAGATTTTGTTTATTTATTTTTAGAGAGAGGGGAAGGGAGGGAAAGAAACAGCAATGTGTGGTTGCCTCTCATGTGGCTCCCACTGGGGACCTGCCCCGCAACCCAGGCACGTGCCCCGACCAGGAATCGAACCGGCGACCTTTTGATTTGTGGCCCACACTCAATCCACTGAGCTACACCAGCCAGGGCAAATAATGCAGTAATCTTAAATAGACACAGAAGAGACATCAAAGAAGACCCGGACCGCTACCAGGTCTAGAATGAGGAAAATGAACCTCATCAGACCCTGCAAGCCTGCTCTATGTCTCCCTATTCGATCTTCCTGCTATTCCAATGCTGAAGCTGCCTAATTAACTGCAACAGCATACTCAGGGAGAGAGATTAGGTTGGCAAAACTGTCACAAAATCCACTTTTCTTTTGACACACATTGCAGCTTTTGTGGTAAATAAAATCAGAATAACCTATAAACACAGAGGAATTGCAGGCCTGTGTTCTTCTACAATGACTTTTGAGGGGAGGAAAACACATGTGTTGGTTTTGCTCTTATTTGTGTCACTTTTTAAATAATAATTTTATTGAGATATAATTCACATACCGTACAATGAAAACTAAGACCCTGTGGTCACTCCTAAGATGATGCAGGTTTGGGCATGAACGCAAGTGACCCTGGGATAACAGTGGCTTCAGCGTTGGATCTCTGGCTCTTGCCTTGATATCTCTGTTCAGCTGTCTTCCTCCTTCAGGTAGGCTACACTAATTTCTGGCTGATTTCTCTATCGTTTTAAACAATTCTTGGGGGGCACAAATTGCTGCATAGTTTAATTCAATTTAATCCAGGCAGAGTTAGCTTCACGATGCAAGTCTTTGGAGTGTATTTTAACTCCAGGAGGGCTCTTCTCGGCTGGGTTAACTTTGTTAAATAATACGGCCTCTGTTTTAATGTGCTGCTCTCAGAGAGTTACCAGTCTCCTTCTACTTGTGTACCCTCAGAATCTCCATTGTTTTCTAGAGCACCTTAGGCTTGAATTTCCATATGCTCTTTTATAAAGTCTGTTCCTGTGTGGAGCACCTCAGGGCTTTCTGTTCCTTGGCTTTGAGCACTGGGTGAGGATGGTAGTTTCTGGCCTCCTCAGTTTCTCTCTTCTCGTAAGAAACCTCTGCCTTACTAGCCAGTAGCAGGTGAGGGCGATCAGGACCCCAGTATTCTCTCCAAAATATATAAAGTACTCCAATAACTCAATGGAAAAAGGCAAACAACTCAGTTTTAAAAATGGGCAGAAGATCTGAATGGACATTTTTCCAAAGATGACCTACAGAGGGCCAACAGGTGCATGAAAAGGTGCTCAACATCACTGATCGTCAGGGAGATGAAAATGAAAACCACAGTGAGCTGTCACCTCACATCTGTTAGAATAGCTATCATCAAAAATACAAGAAATAAATGTTGGTGAGGATGTGGAGAAAAGGGAACCCTGGGGTATGGCTGGTAAGAAGTGTAAATAGGTACACCGGAATGGAAAACCGTATGGAGGACCCTCAAAAAATTAAAAATAGAACTACCCACATGATCCAACAATTTCATTTCTGGGTATTTATGTAAAGGAAAAGAAAACAGCAACTTGAAAAATATATGCACTCCCGTGTTCATTGCAGCGTTATTTATAACATGGAAACAGCCTAAGTGTTTATTGGTGGATGAATGAATAAAGAAAAAAATATGCACATACACAATTAAATATTAACCACAAAAAGGAAGGAAATCTTGCCATTTGGGACAACATGGATGGACATCGAGGGCATTATGTTAAGTGAAATAAGTCAGACAGAGAAAGACAAATACCATATGATCTCACCTATATGAGGAATCAAAAAAAAAAAAACCCTCATAGAAACAGAGCAGACTGGTGGTTTCCAGAGACAGAGGGTAGAAGGTGCTCATTTCACAATACATACAAATATCCAATCATTATGTTGTACACCTAAAACATACAATCTGGTGTCAATTATCTTAATTTTTAACAATTCAAAAATAAATATTTTAAGAGGAAAAGATGGAAAAAGCATGTGGGCGACATGGTTTTTCATATTTACTGAAAAGACACAAAATATGGCCTCACAGATGACCAAGTTCCAACCTTCATGATCTCCTCTATTCCCTGAAGCCTAAATAATAATTAGATTCCAAAGTAATTTGGAATAGTTTTTACACCTTCAAAACTCTAATTGTTTCCAGAGGTACTAGTAAATCATAGTAAAATCAATCAAGTTCAACAATTTGAACAATATATTTCTGCTCCATTGTTAATTAACTTGTGCCCAAGGAAGGAAACAGTCAGGTAGAAGGAAAAGTATAGCTATGCTACTTACTGACTTACGATTATGGTCAAGTTATTTAAAGACTCTGGGCCTCGTATCTGTTGCCTGCATCATTTGGAAGAACTTACAAGAAAATACTTAGGAGTGTTTTGTGAGAAGTAAGACCTAGAAAGCTAAGAGAAGTTTCAGATGTCTTAAAATGGGCTTATTTTATGGAGGTGATAAACTGCTCCCTTGGGGCCAAAAAGGGACGCTGCTTTTTGCCCATGAAATCCAGTTTAACTATATGAAAAATTTCAAGACCTAACAAGGAACTCAATTATAATACTATTCATTGAAGTTTGGCTAATAATTCCTGATGAAGATGCATCCTTTCTAAAACTCAGCTGAAAGGCAATGTTGCATGGTTTAGCAGCAAAACACCTGGACTTGTGCCTGACTACTTGGTTTCAGAACCTGGATCAGCCAGTTTCTAGCTGTGAGAGCCTGAGCCAATCACGTAACCTCGTCATTCCTCAGCAAACTAAAGATAACACCTTATGGGTAGTTGTAAGGTTTTAATGAATGAAAAGACATAAAGGCGCACAGAGCTGTGCGTGGCACAGAGTGAGCACCTTGTGAGAGTGATGAACTCGATGATGTCAGCTTGGAGATTTTCCCCTTTTGAAAGTTATCATCTTGGCCTAAATGAATTATTTCAAGATTTCCTAAAAAATAGCTTTCTTTCCTCAGAGAGGCTTTGTGGAAAGAGCACAGGGAAAATGTCTGCAATGCAAACCCATCGGGAATCATGACCAATGTGAGAAGACGCAGATCGGTTGGTCCAGGCATCAAGCCTCTGGAAGTGTTGGAACTGACAGCATGTCTGATCTAGTGATGCCATTCAAGACATTTAGCCAAGGGTGATGCTCTAGGATGAAATTAAAAGGAAAATGACAAATAAACTGTGGCAACTAATCAATACGTGGCCCAGTATGGAAGCTAACGGTCCATTTCAAGAGCAGGATCTGGCTTTTGCAGAGCCCACCTTTTCGTGGTAAGAACTGGGTTTTGTTATAATTGTGTTGAGAACTGCAGAGTTTAGTGCCCTGAAATCATTGATGTTGTACTATGAATGTTTCTTTCTTTTGTGTTCCTTAATAGTAGTTGGAAAATGAATGAATGATAGGTAGATGATAGATAGATAGATAGATAGATAGATAGATAGATAGATAGACGGACAAACAGCTATCTTAGTGATCCTATTTCAGTAGTGCAATATAACAAATTGAAGTTTCAAAATAGGGACAGAGAACCAGAAAGACATCAGAGCTATATGTGAATTCCATGTGAAACATAAAAGCAAAAGTATGGATTTTTATCTTCTTATTTATCTATCTGAAACTAATTGTTACTTTACTTTCGATATGGTTCTTAGGCCCAGCTCCTCAGCCTGGTCTCCTCTTATAAGTATTACATCCTTTTTTGGCATATGATCTCCGCACTTCCATCCTTTACTTAAAAACTGATTTAGTGGTGTCCGTACTCTCTAGAAGGGACTGGTGACTGTCTGCCCCCCAGAAGGCATGACTGTAGGTCAGGCGGCCAGCCCCTTCAACAGGCACCTGTGGGATAAGGGGTGGGGGCACCGAGCACAGCACTGAGGGGCTGAGGCACTAGCTGAAGGGTTGCCAAACTATAGCCCCTGGGCCAAATCTGGCCCACCGCCTGGTTTTGTCATTGAAGTTTTATTGGCACACAGCCGTGCCCATTCATTACCTATTTGCCATGGCTGTTTTCACACTACAATGGCAGAGTCGAGTCGCTGCAAAAGAGACCATATGGCCCACAAAGCCTGAAATATGTGTTATCGAGCCCTTTACAGGAAAAGTTTGCCAACCCTCGCGCTAGATGGTTGTTTGCAATTTAAAATGTTCTAATATGTTTCAAGTTTCTGGGCAGGAATCTACAATAAAGCCAGCTATATTTGCTGCCCTGATTCATTTGTTTATAGTCAACTCTGAACAGGTCTGGCAGACACTCACGAAAGGGCATTTCTCAAAAGCAGCCTGAGAGTGTGTCCCTCTGAGCCTTGGCGTCTGCAGCCCCTCTTCCCGGCATGTGGACCCCCATTTCACCTCCTCTCTTCTTTCCCACCCACCTTCTGTTGGGCCTTCAGGATTCTACCCAAATCGAGCCTCCTTTGTGATGCCTTCCCTCACCCTGCCCCAGATCCCAGGCACGAGGTAGCATTCTCTCCCCTAGTTTCCAGAACTCATGCACAGAGGTCTGCCATGGCTGGCTCACATGAAATTGTTGGACCCACCTGCTCCACTATGAACTCTGCGGGGATGGCGGCCGTGTTGTGTTTGTCTGCATAACCCAGCCTTAGAGTCATTTGTTAAATCTGGGCTCCTATTTTCCCTAAGCGGTTGGCACATTGTCCCCACATTGCACCCTTGCCCCTTGCCTCCCTGTTTTCATGCTTAGCCTCTCCAGTCTGCAGCTAGGGTGGACTTCTCACAGGTGGAATTCAGGTTACGTTACTCCTCTGCCCAAAATCCAACACTGCCTTAGCCTCGGAATCAAAACCAAAGGCTGACCACAGCCTGCAGGGTCCCGTATGACCTAATGCCCTGCCTGCATCTCCACCTTCCTCTCTCTCTTACTGCTCTTCTCCTTGCAAGTTGAATTTCACTGGTCTCCTTCCTGTTCCTCGAACATGCCAACCATGCTCCTGCCTCAGGGTCTTTACATTGGCTGTTCCATCTTCCTGGAGTAGTCCTCTCCCAGATACCTACCTCCCTTCATTCATTCAGTTCGCTGCTCTGATACTACTTCTTCAAAGAGGCCTGATATTACTTCTCTTTGAGAAAACCAAATACCCCTTTTGTTATGCTCTGTCCCCTTAAATTTATATTACTTTGCAGTACTTATCACTCCCTGATATTACATAGCATATCTCCTTATGTGTTTATCACCTGCCTTCCTTACCAGGCTCTATAAGAGTGGGGCCACTGTCTTGTCTACTTTCTATTTTCAGTGTTTGGAATACAGCCTGGCATCTAGTAGGTGCCCAATAACCACCCATAAAATACAAATGAGGGAAAGAAGTCTGTGTGTTGACTCTGGCACCAGAACCACAGTGTTTTAAATTCTTCAGCATCCTGATGTGTGCCGATACTTTTTAATGAATGAGAATGTGTGATAGGGAGAGCATGGGTTTTAGGAACCGACCGATCTTAGTACAAATTCTAGCTCGACCAGGTAGTAGTTGCTTGACTTCCCTGGGGATTTAATTTCCGTTGACTTAATAAGGGGGTATTTATAGCCACAACACAGGGTTGTTGTGAGGGATGCATGAGATAACACGTGTATGGGGATTGTTTTTAGAAGGCAGGCTACCAAATATTATGGATGGTATAATTGTATTTTTTTCAAACAAGTGTTTGTGTTTCGAAAAACGTCTGTAAGAGTATAGCCCAAAATGTTGGTAGGGGTCATGGGTGGGGTAGGCTTAGGAGTGATGGTTTTCTTTTCTGTACTTCTGAAATTTTTCTTTTTTACAACTGAGTACATTGTTTGAATCCTAAGAGGGGAAAATAGCATTTAAATTTGTTTAAAAAGCTAAAATGAAAATAAGACCATGCCCTTCTCACCATACCATGCTGCCCATCTACTTGGGTACTAAACAAACACACAAAACAGAATCAGACTCCTAGACACAGAGAACAGACTAATGGCTGCCAGAGGGGAGGGCGTTTGGGGGACTAGGTGAAAATGGTGAAGGGATTGAGAAGTGCAGATTGGTAGCTACACGATAGTCACAGGCATGTAAAGTACAGCACAGGGAATATAGTGGGGATAGAGTCTTGGGTGGCAGGGGAAGGTGGGCAGGAAAGGAGAGTGGGAAATAACCATGAGAACAGAACCAGAGTAGAGTGGAATCCATCCCTTCTATAGGCCATTCTCCTAGCTTAGAACAGGTTGGTAAGAGGGGTGCTGAACTGCACTGTCCTTGTCATACCCTGGGGTGCTGCGAGAAGGATCAAACGAGAGCATGCGCGAATGACCAGTAGAGTGCACGGTGGTTACAAGCACCATTCTGGAACCTGGTAACTTGAGTTCAGATCCTAACTCCCTCCTTAACTAACTGATAGTCGTACATGTTTCTGAACCTCTCTTTCCTCCCCTCTAAAGTAGGGAGAATACCTTAAACCTGGCAAATTTACTGCAAAGACTCAAGGAGAAAATGGCCTGCAGATTTCCAGAGAGTACTGGATTTCTCCTATTCACCTCTTGTCCTACTTTCTACCCAGCCTGGGCACCCAACCCCTCCGAAACAAGAATAAGGCGGGAATAGTACCTCTCCCAACCCTAGAGCCATTTTTTACGCCTTGTTTTTCAGCACTGGAAAGCCAGAAAAGAAGGTCAAGGAAGGTAGGGAGTGAGTCATCACGAACTGATTCCCTTTGTGTTGTTTGGAACAAGTGTGGGAGAGAAGCCGTGTCCCTGTCTGCCCACTGCCACTTGAACAGCCACTGTGCATCAAGAAGCACTTAGGTGCCTGGTGAAGAGTAGAGGATAAAGATGGCAAGACCAGGATGTCTAATATGAGCCAGCTGTGCAGTGCTCACAGGAGAGCAACCACGCAGAGTCCTAATTGCAGAGTCCTAATGTTTTACACAGTCTGCGTGCATCTGACCTCCAGAGCCCGCTGGGATGAGCGTTGTGCCCCTCCCCACCCCCAATCCTCCTCCCCCGACAGCTCGCATCCTTCCAGCACAATAGAAGCCTGGAACTGCTCATCAAGTTGAAGTGGATTTTACTGTTGTGGATGTTGTTAACCACAAAACACAGAGGGAGCGGAGGCGGGAAGATTGCTGTGTTCCCCTTTTGTGGTACATTAAATGTTTTGAGCCGTGATAAAGAGGTTATCAGGGTGAGCATCTCCCACCCTTTTCTTTCCATAACAGAATATTGAGCCCTGCAAATGGTCTGCGCTCTAGTGATGCAGAGGTGAACGCACCTCACACCCTGCCCTGGAGGAACAGGCGAGTGAGTGGTAGAGCCAGCCACGTTCCAGGCAGTTAGAGTGCCCTGTGGTTGGTCAGGGGGTACCCCAAAGAGAACAGTGATGGTGCCTATGAGGATGTGAGCAGCTGTACTTCCCATTGGTGGCAAGAGCTGGCTCCCGAAGAAGGTCAAGGAACTTGCTCAGGGCAAAGACCTTGAAATAGTGACCAGCAAGAAACAACTGGGCCGTGGCAACCTGGACATGTCCAGACGCCAGGAGGGGCATAGTCAGTGCAAGGTATTGAGGTATACAAGTGTCATTCTTTACAAAGTTTTGTATTTATTGATTTGAGAGAGAGAAAAAAAATATTGTTTTATTGTTCCACTTACTTATGCATTCATTGGTTGTCTTTCACATGTGCCCTGAGCAGGGGTCAGACCTGCAATTTGGGTGTATGGGGATGACTCTCTAACCAACTGAGCTAGCTGGCCAGGGCTGGCTGTCCTGTTTGAGGCGTAGGCCAGTTAGGGTTAATATTCTCAACTTCGGGCATTCAAGGCCCTTCTGACACCCTCTCCCCACATCTTGCCCTGTCTTCCTTTCCGACCACATCGCTGTTATTTGCTCCCGTACTCTGGCCCCATCCTTTTCTCTACCCACTTCACTAAACATGCCCTGCGTGTTCCAGCCTCTGTATCTTTTCCAGGTGCAGTCCTGTCACCCAAAGAGCTCTTCCCCATGTCTGCCTTTAGCATAGACCAGCCAACCAGTTAAGGTCAAATCCCTCCTCCAATAAACTTGATGCCCCAGGGTCTGTCGGCCATCTCCACTTCCAGGCCCCCACACGGAATTGAGGTCTTCTTTCCCTTTATGCTCAGGACACTTACTCCCTCTGTTAAGAGCTTGACACAACCTTCCTTACGTAGCCAAATGGGTAAGAGAGTAAGCATGGAGTGAGGAGACCAGGCATATGTGATCTCGGGTAAATTTACTAACCTTCTGAGCCCTCGGTTTCAACATCTGTACACTAGAAATAATACTAATATCTAATTTCTAGTGGTATTTGTAGAATGGTATGAGGCAATACATGTAAAGCATAGCACCTGCAACATAGAAAGTATTCAATAAATTATAGCTGTTTTTTTTAAAATGGCTCTGTAATCCCCGCCCTAAATTGTGAGCTACTAGTGGTCAGGGACTAGTGTTTGTTGTTGTTGTTGTTTTATATTTTACTTATTTTTTGAGAGAGAAGAGGGGAAGAGGAGGAAAAAGAGAGCGAGAGAAACATCAATGTGTGGTTGCCTCTCATCCATCCCCTACTGGGAACCTGGCCTGCAACCCAGGCCTGTGCCCTGACTGGGAACAGGGACTAGTGTTAATGTTTGTATTGCCCCTCTTCAGTTCAGCGACCAGCACATGGCAGTTGCTCAAAAAAGTTTGATCAGACCTTGAATCGTTGCCTTGACAATAATGGGGCAATCTGGGTGCCCCGAAGTCCAGATGGCTGATCCGAGATGCAGCATAGTCCTAAGAGCATAGGACCCAACAATGCCTACACTTACCAAACAGTCCCCTGAGTTGGGGAACCCCCTTGAGCTGGGGTTGCTGTATGTTTGAAAGAGGGTTTTTGTTTTTTGTCCACTAGGGAAGTACTTGTAATTAAACTGGTATTAAACTAGTGTAACTAGTGGATTCTTCCCCAGAGCAGCCAGGTGAGGTGCCCATAAATAGGTTAAAGGAACACTCCAGACATTTTGAAGAGGGAGAGGAAATTAGTTCACTTCCATCTGTTGGGAACAGGCCAAGGAAGTGTTGGCGGGAGGGGAGATGTAGAGGGACAACTCCACACTTCTGCTGAGAACCATAGTGGGTCTTGGTAAGGAGGGGGGTGTGACTAGTGCTGATGTTATTTAAAATCCCACCTGAGTGGGATTTCATATACAAATCCCACCTCCGCCCCTGTGCTACCCTTATAATTCTTTCTCAAAAAGATTTTCTGGGCAACTCTGGAAAGTTGAGGAAATTTTCAGGCAGGTCTGACAACATTCGCTAAGATCGCAGCACTGGATTCTTGGTTGTGTAGAGGGAATATGTAATGCCCTTGTTAAAGCGGGATATTACCATTTCACCTGGAGAACGGGTCTGTCCTTCAGCCTCCAAATTGTAGCTATTGGCTTAAGACTACGTTAGAAAAGTCCTACTTCAAGGACACAGTTCTAAAAAGTCCACTCAGGAAGGGTCTGATTTGAGCTTGTTGAACGCACAGAAGTGTATCCGCTGCTCCCCTTCAGCTTTTTGCCAGTCTCATATGTATATATTCTGTGTATGTTTGGATATTCTGTGTGTGCCTGGTCTGGGAAACCCATAACCTACTTTCAGGAAATGCCACTAGCCACAGAAAAGGAGGGTCTGCTAAGGTCAGTCTCCATCCAGGCCCCAGGAAGAAGAATGTGTTCATCACTCAAACTGTAATTACTACTCTTCTGAATGATAAATATGAAAACAAATGGGCTCTGAAACCAATTTTTTAAAAAATGTAGAACGGAGGGTTCAGACTCTGCCCAGATCTCCTTGACCTTAGCACTGAGATGGCAGGAGGTAGCTACTTCTTTCCACTGTTCCCTTACCTCTTTTGAAAAAGAGGGGCCCGGGTATTAATGAATATAGACCTCTCCAGAGCAAAGATACTTGACTGAGTACACGAGGAGAATATCTGAGAAATGACTTTTCAGATATGTGGTTGGAACACTTAGGATAATTGACAATAATTTTTGACCTGTGTGAATAACAAGAATACACCTATGTACTCTTGGCCTGGACTCCCAGAAGCAAATCAGGACAGCCCCATCTGCCACATGCCGTACAAACCAGAATGTGGATGACTCAGACAAGGTATCTGAAGCTGTAAACTCCTTAAATCCCCGACTCCCACCCCTCCATGTTAAGGACACATAGAGGTGCTGGGGTTGCCCTTTTTTTTTTTAATAAAGGATCTTTTTTTATTTTTTTTTAAATTTATTTACTGATTTTTAGAGGGAGAGGGAGAGAGGAAGGCACAGAGAGAGAGGCTGATTTATTGTTCCACTTATTTATGCATTCATTGATTGCTTCTTATATGTGCCCTGACCAGGAATCGAACCTGCAACCTTGGTATATCAAGACGATCGATACTCTAACCAGCTGAGCTACCTGGCCTGGGCTCAGTTTGGACTTCTTAAGTGACCTGATCTATTTACATCAA
Organism: Tonatia bakeri; assembly: GCA_004024845.1. Lineage (NCBI taxonomy): Eukaryota > Metazoa > Chordata > Mammalia > Chiroptera > Phyllostomidae > Tonatia > Tonatia bakeri. The sequence continues at coordinate 118,680 of PVIA01001706.1, read as the reverse complement.
CTAGTGTTACTCCTCCTTTACATGAATTACCCAATCTCATGACTTCCTGTTGACCCCCAGTCCCCATTAAAGCAAGGGATCCCACACAATGGACTCTCCTGGTAAGAGCATAAGAATCTCCAATTTAAAGAAGTGTCTCTGGTTATTCCCATGTGTAGTCAGGTTTGGAAACTGCTCACCAAGAAGTCCTTCAGGAAAACTGGCCAGATACAAGGAAAATTTCTTCCAGAAGGGACCACTCACTAGGGGAACATACAGGCACGAGGCCACTTTGATCCTGCGCCCAGCTAGTTGCCCACCCATCTATTTATCCAGCCAGTGATCTAGGCCAAAACTATGTTTTACGGAGTAGGCTAGGATACCCTGGAGCGCTGCTACAAAGCAATGAGGGAACCTAACAGATCTCAGAAAAGAGAGTGGCATCATCACATCCATCAAATCACTCTTACTTCTACCGCCTCGACCTCAAGCTTCTTCCTGGATCTTCTTAAGGTCTTAAAGATGCTAAAACAAAACAAAATAAAACCTGTTGCTCTCTTCCTTTAACTAATCACATGTATACATATCTGTTCATCTGGCAAATATTTATTGAGAAATGACTATGTGTTAGGCATTTTACCAGGTTCTGGGGTTACAGTAATGAACAAGCTAGGCAAGAACACCGTTCTCATGGACTCTCTACTGTCTGCCACCTATCCTGTGTTGCCATATCCCTATGCAAACCTGAGAAAGAACCCAGCACCCACAGTAGAAGGTTGCGAGCGTCAGTCAGTTCTGAGGCCTGGCGCAGTGGATTTCAGGGTGAATAAGAGAGCAGTTCTAAAAACCAACCCCTGACCTCACATGTGCTAGCACAATTTTTAAGATGATGTGGTAGTGTGGCAGAGACTCCTACTTGTTATGAAATATTTCCTCACCATTTTTTTCCATAATAACAGAATATTAACCCAGGCACAGGACCACCCCAAATGAAGACTACTTTTAAGCCTCCACTGAAAATCAAGTGTGGCCATGAGACTAAATGTTGGCCATTGGAATGTGAACAGAAGAGGTGTGTGTGCAGTATCTGGATTATTGCCTTAATGGAAAAGATATTCCTTACCCTTCCTTTTTACCCCTCCCAATGGGCTGGACCTGGGGCAGCTTTCACCGTATAGATAAGTTAATATCCTAGGGATGACAGAGTATCATGGTAGAAGGAACCTAGGTTCCTGGATAATTGATTAAGCACTGTCACCATACAGGCCTAAGGCTACCTACCTCCAGATAATTACAGGAGAGAGAAATCAACTTTCAAATGGATTAATTTACTCTTCCCTCAGATTTCTGTTAGAGCACCAAAAACTATATCCTGACTAATACTGCATGCAACAAGAAATTCATTAGTTACCTGGATGAGAATGAATTCCATGGACTGGTGAGGGTATATCTTATATGACAGTAGGTTAGGGAACATGAAAGAACTGAGGAAGCAGAGACAATAAGCATAGACAGTTCTTTAGGAAGGTCATCTGTAGCCCTGGCTGGTATAGCTCAGTGGATTGAGCACCGGCCTGCGAACCATGGGGTCACCAGTTCGGTTCTCACTCAGGGCACATGCCTGGGATGAGGGCAAGGTCCCCAGTAGGGGGCGCATAAGAGGCAACCACACATTGATGTTTCTCTCCCTCTCTTTCCCTCTGTCTCAAAGTGAATAAATAAAATCTTTAAAAAAAAAAAGAAGGTCTATAGAAGGAGGGACAACCTAGAACAGTGCTATAGCGCGTGTTGGGTGTTGGGATGAGAGGAGGATTTGACTTTGATGGCATGGTGCTATGAGAAATTTGCTCCGATAGAGAACGTGAGACTGAAATATAGAAGGGATGAAAGAACTGATGGAAAGAAGCCCCTATGGAGTCAGGAAGGTTGAGACCCAAAGCCCAGTTTAAAAAAAAGGAGAGAAAGTTTTTCTGAGAGGGAAATGATAAGGAAAGATGAGGGAAATGATAAGGAAGGATGACTGTGGAAACAACTGGGCTGAGGGTGAGTCAGGCGGCTGAGGGATATTCCCGTGAGAGCAGAGGCAAGGTCATTCGCTGAGAGAAGGGGGCAGGGCAGCCAGTAGTCAGTTCAGGGCTTGCATTGGAGTGGTGAGATTTAGAACAGTTAGGTGGGATTGGAAGTTGACCAAGGAGAAGGGAATTTCAGGCTGGAATTGTGGCCCAGATAATTTTTTAAAAAATTTTATTTAGAGAGAGGGGGAGAGAAGGAGAAAGAGAGGGAGAGAAACATCAACCGGTTGCTTCTCCCATACCCCCAACTAGGGACCTGGCCTGCAATCCAGGAATACACCCTGACTGGGAATTGAACTGGTGACCTTTCAGTTTGCAGGCCAGCATTCAATCCACAGAGCCACAGCAGCCTGGGCTGGGTCCAGATTATTTTGCAATCCATAAATCCACAATGACTTTACTCTGGAAGAAACCCATTATAGAAACAGTGAAAATGTTGAAAGGATGTACATTGCATAGGAGCTGAGAAGAAGGTATTGAAAACCCAAGGGAGACAGTTGCATTAGTAATAGACGTCACTCAAGAGAAAAGTTAGAAAACTAAAGGAACTCCTTCCCAGAGATGAGACATGCATCTAATCTCCTCAGGTCAGGCGGAGCGTCATCCTCCGAACAGTGCCAGTCCATGCAACTCTCACTACCACACAGGGAGCCAGGTATCACTGGCTAGGTCAGGTCACATAGATGGTGAGCTGGAAGTATGGAATTCAGCCCCATTTTTGTCAATTTTGAATTTCATGTTTAAGGTACCTTCCCTCTGTTACCCTGAACAGACCTTTCCTGGATGCCAGAAAATGATGATGTATTTGAGAGGCTATTTTTTTCAGCACAGACAGTGCTAGTATCTTTTATCTGCAATTTCTCATTAGTCTGGCTTCTGAAAGCCCACTTGAACAGTCTCTGCTTGTTTGTTGGGTTTTTTTTCCATTCAAATGCACTGTGACCTAAGTTGAAATGGATAACTTGTTGCCAGGATATCTCTGTAATAGCCAGACTGGAAAGTAAACAATAGCTAACCACCACATTCATCTAGTTCTTTGTGATACTGGCATTTTTTTTTATTAAACCCATTATTTCTGAATCTTTCTTTGGGTTCATCTAGAGAAGGGGGAATGCTATTAACAGTCAGCTATTCTTTATATGAATTCTATTTATATTATGTTCAATTATTTTTCCACAGACATTTTAACACTCCGTCCACATCCCTTTTGGTTAAATTGCTGGTGACTATATGGCCAGATAAATAACAATCTTAAAGCTGTGCAAAATAAATCGAAACTTACAAGAACCTTTATAACCTTACTAATTCTCCAAATAATAAGAAATTTGTGGGAAGTAATTCTTATCTGAAACTCTACATAAGTTGTCTCAAACTCTCTGATACTTTCTCACACAGTCCCACTGATACTTCCTCACACAATCCCACAATGAACTGGTAGGGTAGGTACTGTGATTATGCTCATTTTACAGACTGAGAGATCAAAAGCCCAGATAGATGAAGCGACTAATGTAAGGGCACACACACAATGAGTGGTAGAAACAGGATTGAAACTCAAGTCCGTATAGTTCTGAAATGTACACTCTTTTTGCCTCAGCTTTAAAAACGTATAGGACTTCAATCTTGAAATTAACTATAAGTAGATAGAAACATTGCAAGGCTAGCGTAAGAATAGAGCAAACCTGAACACTTTTCTAATGACTTTGACCGATTGACCTTTGAAAACTACGCCACCCAAGAACAATAGAATATACATTTTGTTCAGATGAAACATGAACTAGGATAGACCATATTCTGGACCATGAAACAAACCTCAGTACATTTAGAAGGAATCAAATCATGTAAAGTCTGTTCTCTGGCCACAGAATTAAATTTAAATAAAATCAATGATGGAAAGATCACTTGAAAATCCCTAAATATTAAGACACTAAATAAAATATTTAAAAATAAAACATAGGTTAAAGGAAATTCAAAAGTAATTTCAACTGAATGCAAATGGAAATACAATATACCAAAATTTGTAGGAAGCTGTTAAAGATGTAGTTATGTGGGGGAGGGCAGGGCAAAATTATAGCACTAAGCACCTGTAAAATACAGTCCTCTCTCATCTGCATTTTGCTGTCTGTGGTTTGTTACCTGCTGTCAACTGAGGTCTGAAAATATGAAATGGAAAATTATGGAAATGAACAATTCCTAAGTGTTAATTGTGCACTGTTCTGAGTGATACCTCGTGCCTTTCTGCTCTGTCCTGCCTGAGACGTGAATTGCCCCTTTTTCCAGCATCTCAACATCTGCATGCTGTATCCAGTCCTTGCTCTTTAGTGACTTAGTAGCCATCTAGGTTATCAGATCCGCTGTCCCTGTAGCTCAGTGTTTGTGTTCCAGTCACCCTTATTTAACTGAATAATCCCCCAAAGCACAGGAGCAGTGATGCTGGCAATTTGGATATGTAAAAGAGAAGCCATAAAGTGCCTCTTTTAAGTTAAAAGGTGAAAGTGCTAGACTTAATGGAGAAAAAAAATCATATGTTGAGGTTTCTAAGATCTCCAGTAAAAACAAATCTTCTGTCCATTAAATTGTAAAGAAAAAATCATGCTAGTTTTGCTGTTGTACTTAAAACTGTGAAAATGACTGCTAGGGTACATGATAAGTGCTCAGTTAAGATGGAAAAAGCATTAGATTTGTGGGTGGAAGAAAATATAGAGAGAGTTTGGTATCTGATGTTTCAGTTGTCCACCTGTCCGTCTTGCATTGTATCCTCCATGGATAAGGGGAGACTATGGTATTAGGCAGTAAGAAAGTTCTCCAATTAATGGCCTCAGCTTATAACTTAAGAAAGTAGAAAAAAAATAACAACCTTAAACTGAGCAGAATAGGCAAATCTGACAATGGAACAGAATAGAGGTTGGTGATCTTTTTCTTAAGGAACCAGATAGTAAATACTGTAGGGTTTGTAGTTTCTGTTCCAACTACTCGACTCTGCTCTTTTACATAAAAGACAATAGACAATACTTAAGTGAATGAAGCATTCATGTATTTCAATACAATTTTCTTCGTGGACACTGAAATCAGAATTTCCTCTAGGTTTCATGGTCATGAAGCATTTTTCTTTTTATGTTTTCAGCCATTTAAAAATGCAAAAACCATGGGAGTGGGAAAATTCACTTCTGCACAGAGACTGAAACATAACGAGATTACCTTGGGGGAAATCCAAAATACTGGGAAATGAGCAGGGTGGAAGAGAACAAAAGGAACTACTGATAAGGTAGCTGGGAGGAATGACCTGGAGGAAACGCCCTCTCTCTGCTCTGTGAGTCAACAGAATTGGATGGAGGGAGAGGAGGAGGGGTGGCTGATCACCTTAGGGAGACTCTTTAGGAGGCGCTAAAAAAACACTCCTTTCTTCAGCATCCCCTTCCTTCCCTCCCCCCATGGAGGTGTCCGGAGTGGTGTTTTGAAATACAATAAAATAAAATATCCAGAGGCTACCACTGACTGAAGCAGCAAACAAAGCTGGAGGGTATGGCCTCTCCTTGCCCTCGGGAGAGTACACAAAAGGGAGGGTAGAAGACCCGGAATAGACCACTGGCTCTGTGCTGCTCAGGGTATAGGGCCCAGGCAGTTACATTTCATCTTTCCGCAACTAAGAGGGGAGGGAGTTTCAGGGAAAAAGGGGAAGGGTTTACAGGAACAAGTATAAAGGACACAAGGACAAAAACTAGGGAGGGGGTGGAAATGGGAGGGAGGAGGGGAGGGATGGGTGGGTGGGCTGGAATGGGAATAAAGGACAGAAAATTGTACTTGAACAATGATTAAAATATTTTTTTAAAAGAAACATTCCTATAGGTTTAGATACAAGTACCGAAAAGTGAATAAATTCCGTGGTCATTGAACTCACAGGAGCAAAGGCTCTTTGAATTTAGCGGCTACTGATAGATGCAAAGGATGTCCCTGGGAAACAACAGTTTTAGCAAGGTTTCCCCATTCTCTGAAACTTGGAGGATGTTGGTAATATTTGGGACCAAAAGTATTGTATGTTGTTCAATTTAACAGCTCGCGAGATTTCATGGGCCTTCAAGATTTCAAATCCATCATCTCTGAAAAGCAACTGGGTCTCAATTTCAATCTGGCTCTGGATTATTAGAACAGCTAGTGACTATGAACTAGGTGTCTGTTGGGGGTTGTGCTTAGAAGCAACACTGTGTTGGAATTCTTATTTATTTATTTATTTATTTATTTATTTATTTATTTTATTTTATTTTTGCTGGATTTTCCTAGCTCTCTAGGTTCTAGGTCTAACAATGTAAAAAGTCCATTTTTTCCTTTCTTCTAGATTTCTCCCCTGATAAGAACTTCCAAGAGTGTCCCCAGAGCCTGGCTTACTGGTATGCAGCCCTTACTGTCCAACTTACATCTCTTTAGGTCTCACACGATTCCTTTGCGTTAGCGTTTTTGCTGAAATCCTTGGTCCTGGGTCCAGAAGTAGCTTTTACAAATGCATAAGGTTGGAAGGTGAACATGACTAGAAACCAGTGTCTCCTTCACTCCTGTTATCCAAATGGAGGAAATAAAAATTTAACGAGGTACTTACCTAGTGACCACAACTAGTTTTCTGAAATTCTTTAGTTCTAAGTGTCAATTCAGGGTAATATAGATATGTAATCCCAGTGACTAGACAAGGGAGACCCCCCAAAACCTGGAATTTATTTATTAAGAATTGTGCATTTATTTTTACAGGTTTCAACTTCAGTCACCTTCAAAGTACTCTCCATTTGATGCAATACACCTATCGAGACTTTTTTTTCCCACAGCTGAAAAAAGTTTTTGAACTCCTTGATTTTGATGCCTTTTAGTGCTTCTGCCATTTTTTTTGTTTCACCTCTTCCACACCCCCAAACTGTTTCCCCTTGAGAACTTTTTTAATCCTGAGAAACAAACAAAAACAAAATAGCTCAGGGCAAGATCCGGTAATAGGGAGGGTGAGGCACAGGGGTCATGCTGGTTTTGGTCAAAAACTGCTGAACACTCTGCAGTGTGGGCAGGTGCGCTCATAAATCACCCATCATGAAATGGGCAAATGCATTCAAACAAATTCACTGAAAAAAGTCTTCAAACAAATTCACTGAAGCTGAACACAGCCTCTCACACCAGTGCCAGCTGGTACACTGATACAGATGGGTTCCTAGAACACTCGCTTAGCAGGGGAAGCCTGCACTACAAGAGGCCCGCCCTCCAGAAGATAATTACATTTTTGGGGGTCCCCCCTCATATATATATTCCCCTATATATGATAAATATCTCAAATGTATGATAAATAAATATCCACTATATATGGGCCAAGCTACTTCCACAGACTGACAGATATTTGGGAAGGCTATGCAGGATAACAGAATCAGGACCTGACAATAAAGCTGGGCTGAGTAGCTAAATTAAATAATATGAAATTTAAGGTGAGTCAACAATGCAAGATGCTTGTCCCTGGACTTCTGGGATAGTGACACTTGCTCTCCAGAGCGGGGAAGTGAATTGTGCACTAACCCGTGGCAGTCAAACCCTACCCAGGGTGACTAGTGTGTTCAATTCTGGCTGCCACACTGGGCTGATGGATGAAGACGCATATATTGTAATTTTTTTTTAATGAAGAAAGACATTACAGTGTCAAATGACACCTAGAACCACCCAAATGAGAAAAAGCTGGGTGACATGAGAGTGACTGGCCTGGAGATGAACGACCTTAGAGCACAGGGCTGGCCTAGAACAAATGGGGAGTAAACTCTGTAAATCTCAACTAGATGGAATGGGTGGAAAGTGCTATACAGAATAATAGTAAGGACTTTCCAGAGGGGGATTGCCCCACGTGGTAGGGATTCGTTCATCCCTGAAGGTACTCAAACTAGTCATCCACCTGGCTGGGACCCTGAAGAGGATACTCAAATGTCACATGGATGTGGCTCAGTGATCCACGGCACAGAACATATGACATTCCTCAACGTGTAGAAATAGTAGAGTATCTCTTCCAGGACATCCATCTAAGGATCTATAGATTTACAGCTATGTGTATACACACACACACACATACATATACCAGATACACAATTCAGTAGAAAGATGGAAAACTTGTTCAGTGTACATTGTCTACCAGAAAGGACACAGAGATACCCCGAGACACCCCCAGATCCAAAGGAGGTAGAATTGTCCTGACTAAGGCATCATTCTTTAGCAAGCACAGTCTTGTGCAATGCCTTTTCGGGGGTGGCTTACCTCCTAATCTGCTGTGCTCTTTCATAGCCTAGGCCCTTCCATCCTGCCCAGATGAACTGCAACTGAAGTGTTGACCAACTTGAAGAAAGTGATCCAAAGTGAATTGAAACTCACTGTCAACAAGAATGTTCTTCTGTGTGGCTGAGTTGAGGGACATTTGAGAGTTTAGACGTCAGGAATTGCTCCGAGTAAACAAGGTTCGATCCCCTAGGAAATAGTCTTTCAACCTCAGTTCTGCGTCTCATCCCTACAAACCAGTATCCCCCTTAGGCAGGGTAGCGCTAGTTCGCTCACCAGGGAAAACGCTCTCTGGATGGAAGCAGTTACGTGTGCAGGTGAGATACTATCTCATAATTTATGGGGATGACTTTTAAATGTTTTTATATCTCTAGGACATTTCTTTCCTATCCCTTTTTATTGCAAACGAATTATTCTTTCAGTGGACATGATTTTACAATAAAGACAAAAAGTGCGCTTTGTTAACAATGGTGAGATTAGGGTTCTTCTTTCCAGACAAGGTGTATAGCCATTCTTTCAGACTGCAGGTAAGTGATGGAACTATAGTCAATCTATTGAGATGTAAGCCAAAGCCACCTTGCCTTTCAGACCCTGTGAGACCCACAGGCAGCCTTAGGGACCATGTACTCCTGTCTCCTCATTTTACACCTGAGGCCCAGAATAGGACCGACTAAGCTAAGTTCACAAAGACTAACAAAGAAAGACTAACTAATGATCAGGTTGCCTGAATAGCCCCTTAATTCCTCTTTCCCAGTGTAGGGAAATGATACATTTGCAATAGAGTAGGTCAATGACTATCTAGATTTTTGTTTTCAATAATACCAGTCACTGTTCATTCAGTACTTTATGTGGGTTAGCTTATTGATTGAGTCATAGCATGTATTTTTGTTAGGATTTTATTTATTTATTTTTAGAGAGAAGGGAAGGGAGGGAGAAAGAAAGGGAGAGAAACATCAATGTGTGGTTGCCTCTCATGTGTACCCTACTGGGGACCTGGCCCCCAACCCAGGCATGTGCCCTGACTGGGAATCAAACCTGCAACCTTTTGCTTCACAGGCTCGTGCTCAATCCACTGAGCTACACCAGCCAGGGCTACAACATGTAATAAGGAGTCTGACTCCATTTTTTGATGCTTGACTCTGGAAGGTTTTAAGCCTTCTCCCTTCCCCCATCCCATTGTTCCCCACATTTGGGGAAGCTGACAAGAAAGCTTGGGTGCCCCCTCCTTTCGTGCTGGCAGGAGATTCAAACCATACAGGCCCTTGGCCATGTGTGGGAGCCCTCACCTCTGCCCACCCCCTAACCACAATAAAACCCCTGCCCAGTCTCCCCTCCTTGCTCTGTAAAGCAATTTTCTACCAGCTTGAGAAGCCTGTCCTGTTCTCCCCAGAGAAACACCAGTAAGTAAATAAACAAACCTTGCATACCCTCTGGGTGTGTGTTTGGCATCGTTATCAGTCTTGACATTGGAACCAAATCTGGGGTAGATGGCCCAACACAATTCTGAGGTATGTGCTGTCACAGTCAGCATTTGATGGATGAGGAAACTGAAGACTAGACAGGTCAAAGTCATGCACACGGGCCACAAAAGGCTTACAAAATTACAGAAACCACTTCAGAAAAAATAAGTATACTGCTAAGATTTCACTTCACAGCCTAAGAATGTTTGATGGCTGGTGTGTGCTATTAAAATGTAAGCAAGGGATTTAAGAAGGATTGTGACTTTGAAGTAAAGTTCTTACCCAAGGTCACACAGGTAGTAAATAATGGAGCTGATGGAAACTTAGGCATCGGCACTCTGAAATCTACATTCTAAACATCTCAAACTGAGATCTGTCGGATTGGAAAGCCTGTACTCTTTTCACCGGGGCAGGAAAGTAAACGTGAGTTGCATGAAGCTGTAAAAGGCTAGGTATATAATAATAATAATAATAATAGTAGTAGTAGTAGTAGTAGTAGTAATAGTAATAGTAAAGTAATAGTAATAATAATAATATACTAGGCAGTATGCTGTCTTTTTTTAAAGATTTTATTTATTTATTTTTAGAGAGGGAAGGGAGGGAGAGAAAGAGAGAGAGAAACATCAATGTGTGGTTGCCTCTCACATGGTCTGCACTGGAGACCTGGCCCTCAACCCAGGCATGTGCCCTGACTGGGAATCGAACCTGCGACCCGTCAGTTCACAGCCCGCGCTCAATCCACTGAGCTATACCAGCCAGGGCTGGCAGTATGCTGTCTTAAGTTTAACCTTTATTATAATTCTGTAAACTAAATACAATTTTTAATCCCCACTTTACAGATAAGAAAATTAGAGGCTCAGAGAGTTTAGGAAATGTACCCAAGGTCCCACAGCTAGTGTTTGTGGGTTGATGTATTAGAGGTCGTAGTCTAATGATTATTTGAAATGTGTGCATTTTGGGTTCTTCCACATCTGTAATAAAAAAGGTAATATCCACCCCCCCCCGCCTCATTGCATGATAAGCCTTTTATAAGCCTCATCCTATTTAAATTTAGAGCTATGCTGTAATGTAAGTACTACTTTTCTTCCCATTTTACAGAACCACCTGAGTTTCTGAGAGGTCAACAAACCATGTTCAAGGGAAAGTCAACTAATGTATAGAACTTGGGCAGAGCTGTGATTTGAAGTCTGTCTGATTATAATGCCCAGGCTCTGAGAGACACTTACTCGCTGGCTTTATAGTTTGAGCCCTAATTCTCTTCTCTGCCTGTTGAAAGTACCCACTATCTAGCAAGGACTTAGCCATATCTTTAGGATTTTAAATCACAACCAGCAGCCCTGCCACGGCCCTCCCCCCATCAGCACCTCTTGAGCTGTTGCAGCATACTCCTCCTCAGCACCTCCTGTCAGATTCCTCATTCTTGCTAATTTCAGGGACTGGAGTGTCACTGGAATTGCCATTGCTGCTGTAGCTACTCAGGCAGCACATGCTGCAAGTCCCTGTTATCTCTGGACGGCTCTGTTTGGTATGTTAAGGATTTATTCAGTAGAAAAGGAAGAAGGGAAGGAGAACCTTCTGCTGCCCCTACTTTTCTCTTCTTGAATATCCTGCAGTTTGTAGCCCTGGAAATGGAAGTGGAATCCCGCGTGCCCAGAAAGAGAGCTCTGGGTGGACCTGCAGAGAAATGGAGAAGAATGCACCTACTGGGGGAGGCCCAAGAGTGGTTCTCGGGGACCCATAAACCCGGCAAAGAACCTCAGCCCTACAACAACATGCAGAGAAGTGGATGCAATTTCTTCAGCTTTTTTCTTCCAAGATTAGAATGAGATTCTCACCACTTTACTGTAAAGGAAGTTCACACTCACGCAAGCTGGAGACAGCACACTAAGGCTTACGTGGACCCAAGGAGGAATGAAGAAACATCACATGCAGAGTTCAGCTTCTGTTTTCCCACTTTCAGAAAATTACAGAATTTGGTGGTGGAGGAGGTGGTGATGGGCAACAGGGGACATAGAAGCAATGAAGGTACTTTGATAGGAGTAGAAAGACCCTTTGAGTTGGTGTGAGGTGGTTCTGACTAAATTAGTCAGGTGTTTCAGCTCAGCCCCTTAACAATCCCTCTCCTTTCTCTTCTCAGGCCTTTCACCTCCTTCCTCATTTGAACTTCAGTGATCTACATTCTTGTTTTCTCATTTTAGGATTTCTTACAGCTCTAGCACGATTCGATTTTATTTAAGAAGATGACAGACTTTCCTCGGGTGCCTCATAGGATGTGCCGGACACTGTGCAACTTCCTCAAATGAAGCTACATCCAAACAACCTGGGGAACAACACAAAGGCAGGGGGAGAGTCAATACAAACATCTCAGAGGAGGTGGCTCCGAAGCTGTGTCCTGAAGGATAAGGGGCAGAAAATAAGACCAGGCAGTGGGAGGGAAACAAGCTCCTCTGAATCATCTGAAGTTGTAGAAGGGCGGAAACAACCTGGCTCATTTCTGGGAACTAGGAGAAAAATTTGGTGTTGCTGTAGGGAGGTGTGTGGTGGTAGGAAACAAGGCCAGAAAGCTAAGAAGCCAAGTACAGGTCATGGATGGCCTTGAGTGGCTTGTCAAGGAGTTTAGACTTTGTCCAGTGGGCAGCCCAGGTTGCCAACAAAGGTTTCCTAGAAGGGCCATTGTGTAAGCAGATTTTTTTTTTTTTTCAGGAACATCACTCAGGTCTCGGTATGGAGGATGATCTGTAGTTGGGAGACTCTGTGGGCCTGGAGGTCAGTTAGGCAAGGGCCCTCTGGTGGACAATGGCCTCCACCTCCTGCTATATGGTATATGTGGTGCATTCATGCCCTTGTATAATCCCCTCTGCTTGAGTGCAGGTTGGACCCAGTGTCTCACTCTTAAGAACAAAATACAGCCAACATGATGGGATGTCACTTCTGAGATTATATTATGAAAAGACTGACTTTTGAAGCCAGCTGCCCTGTTGTGACCTGGCCCCTGGAAAGGTCCAGATGGCAAATAAATGATGTCTCTGGTCAAAAGACACTTAAGACCAGAAGCCTATTCACAGTCACTTGAGTGAACTGGGAAGTGGGTCTTCTGAGTCAGATCAACAGCCAGACCAGTGACCTTGAAAGCAGATCTTATCAGCAGATCCTATCACTGTGCAGCATTGAGGGATCCTCCCAGCCAAACCCTTAACTGCAGCCTCGTGAGAGACGCTGATCCAGCCAAGCCAGGCCTGGCTTCCTAGCCCACAGAAAAGGTAACATAATAAGGACCTTTTGTTTTATGTTACTAACATTTGGTGCAATTTCTTGGATGAGTGGATAAATAAATGAGTGGATAAATAATCCAGCCCCAACTAAGGCAAGGGAAATAAAGAACAGATAGATTCTGGAAATAGTAGGAAGTTGGGTTGGAATGTGACGGGAAAACAAGTGTGTAGGCAGATATGGATGATGTTTAAATGAGGTGGGAAATAGAGTAGAAGGCATTTCTTTGGTGAGGAAACTGATGAGCTACTTTGATCCAGTCAAAGTTTGGGGGCCCCTGGGATGTACCAATAAATATATTCAAGAGGCAGTTGGATCCAAAGGTCTGAGGCTCTGGAAAACCTTATGGTCTAGACTTTTGGGAATATTAATGCAGAAGCGGCTCAAGAAGTGCAGAGACCAAGGCCAGAACCCTGGAGATGTTCAACAATTAGCTAAGAGAGTGCCCTTTACCATCAGACAAGTGCTGGGATGTGTAAGTGTGTGTGTTTCATTTATGTCTGTCTTCTCCCAGTTACCTCCATTCTAAAATACTTTTCCTTTGCTTTTGTAGCCATATTTGCATCCCAGTTTTACCTCGCTGATAACTCCAAACATTAATGAATCTCTCCGTCTTCCAGGTTTACTTGAACTTTCTCCAAATGGGACAGAGTTGCAGTTGAAAGAATGCTCTGCAAATCTGCTGTTGATTTCTCCTACTTGTAATTACTGGCAACATCTCTAGAGTTCATTTGTAATTTACACACACAGCCGAATGTATTCTTTGCAAATAAATCATACAAAGTAACAAAGCAGGAGAGCTTGCCCTAGGAAGAAATTCAGTATGTGGAGAGTGTAGGCGATGTGAGGTTGACCCAGAATTTTTTTTCAGGGGTTGTTGGTGGTGAGGGCGTCTCTAGCTAACCTGCAGAATATAAACAGAGCCTGCAGACAGACTGAAAGACAGCTCTATCAGCTCTGCTAGAGGTGTTGACACCACTATCCTACACAGGGTGTGAGTACAGAAGTTTGTTACTATTCCAATTTTACTGAACTGCTTGGGGCTTTTGACATTGCATATATTCTGTTCTTGCAAATAGATACTCATTGAAAAAGACCTTGAGTTAGAAGGTGCCTTAGAGGTCTTTTCAGAACAGAGCGCACAGACTAATTCTGGATGTTTCAAGTTATGTACTTGCAAATAATCAATGGGGTTTCAAGTGAACAATTAACCACATTAAACTTGATGGAGCAAAAGTTCATTTGAACAAAAGTGATGTGTGTATATGAATGACTGTGATTATGTACAGAATCATTTAGTACCAAACTGAAGGCACAAACAAAAATCCATTCTCTTCACCTTCAAAGTGTAAGAACTTAGGCTCCATTTCTTCTGTTCTCTATCTCTGTTAATGTTACCTCCCTTTCTGTGCACCCCCACACAAGGTGAAACAGAGATTCCTACCTCTTGATCCTACTACTTCTCATTTTCACTGTCACCACACCCAGTCGGGGCTGTCTCGCTTGCCTGAACCAAATGAAACAGCCTCTTGACCAATCCCGCTGCTTCTACTCTCTCCTCTGTCCAATTTATACTTCAAATGCAGTCAGCTTGATTTTAATAAAGCACTGACCAATATCCTTCCATGGTTCCCACTGAGTATAGGATGAATGTGCAACACTAGTGTGTGATTTAAGGACCATGGGTAGGACCTTTTCTACCAGTCCAGCTTTATCTCCCACGACATCTCTTGAGCCCCTTTCTCTGCAGCCATGCTATTTAAGCACGTGACGTTCCTGGACACCACCACATATGACTAAATCTTTTTCATGCTGTTCTATTAGCCTGAAATGTCCACCATTCCCTCTCTTCCTGTAAAAGTGTTACATACTATATAAGGTTGAGTTTAAATGGTCTCGTCTCCAGGAGAGCCCTTCTTCAGTCTTCTCACAGACCCTGGCTCTATGGTGGGACAGCTCCCATGTCACTCTGTCTCAAGACAGAAGCCCCTATTGACCTTCTCTGTCCAACCCTATGAGACTTCCAGTTGTCCTCAGATCAAAGCACACTTCCTGACACATACAATGCCTTAAAATCTTTAGGGAATATATAGATCATGGACTTCGGCAAAGCTTTTCAAATATATTTCAAAAGTCCCTTATAGTTTTATATTTAAATAAAAACTAAAGTTCAGGAACTGTTTTAAATAATGTCTAGTTAGTATTATACATTCGTGGGGTTTCTTTGTGGTTTTTTTTTGTTGTTGTTGTTGCTTATTAGGGATTTCCAAGATCTGCATATAAAAGCAATTAATAAAATCTAAGGGTAAAATATGCATGGTAATTTAAACTTCTGTTATATTTTGCTGATATTTCCATAAAGAATAACATTTTAAAAATAAATAAGTTCTTGGCTTGGAGAGGGGTGAGGGTCGGGCTGGTGGAGGTGGGGAAATGGAGAAAAAGCGGGAACAACTGTAACAGCATAAACAATAAAAATAAATAAACTTTTTAAAAGTAAATAAGCTCTTAATTATCTTTTTTTAAAGGACCTTTTTTCCTCAATGAAGATTTCTTTAAAACACAAAGGACTCACTTTTTTTGTTAAAGAGAGAAAGCTTTATTCTCTTGGTATTTCCTGGTAACCTGGAAATTAGATTAGGAGTCATAATTACTCCTTTGCTAAAAGTATGTGCAGTCTAAAAGATTGGGTGACCTTAAATATATTATATTTAATTCAATTTTCTTTTTTATTTTTCAATTACAGTTGACATTTAATATTATATTAAGTTCAGGTGCACAGCACAGTAGTTAGACATTTATATAACATGAACGAAGTGATTGTCCCTGTAAGTCTAGCACCCACCTGGCACTATACAATATTATTGACTATATTTATTACAATATTACAGGCTATATTCCCTGTGCTGTCCTTTATATCACCATGGCTAGTGGGTAACTATCAATTTGTACTTCTTAACCTCTTCATTTTTCTCACCTGCCGCCCCCAACCACCCTATCATTTGACAAACGTCAGTTTGTTTTCTATAGCTATGAGTCTGTTTCTGTTTTGTTTGTTCATTCATTTTGTTCTATAGATTCCACACATAAGTGAAATCACATGGTTTTTGCCTTTCACTTTCTGATTTATTTCACTTAGCATAAAATCTCCTAGGTACATCCACATTGTCGCAAATAGTAAGACTTCATTCTTTTGTATGGCTGAGTAATATTTTGCCATATGTAGGTACTACTTCTTTTTTTTTTAAGATTTTATTTATTTATTTTTAGAGAGGGAAGGGAGAGCGGGAGAGAGAGAGAGAGAAACATCAATGTGCGGTTGCTGGGGAACATGGCCTGCAACCTAGGCATGTGCCCTGACTGGGAATCGAACCTGCGATGCCTGGTTCGCAGCCCGCGCTCAATCCACTGAGCTATGCCAGCCAGGGTGGTACTACTTCTTTATCCAATCTTCTATTGAGGGGCACTTGGTTTGCTTCTCTAGCTTAACTATTGTAAGTAACACTGCGATGAACACTGGGGCACATATATCTTTTCAAATTACTCTTCTCCCTGCTCCCCACTGTGCAGCCCACTTCAGTGCCTGCAGCCCACGGGCAGAGGCTGGGCAATGGTTCTGGGCCAGGGTGTTCTGGCACGGGGCACTATGAGAGACCCAGGGGGACGGGCATGCCATATCAAATTACTCTTTTGGATTTCTTCAAATATATACCCAGAGTAGAAATGCTGGGTCATCTGGCAATTCTATTTTTAATTTTTTCAGGAACCTCCCTACTGTTTTCCATAGTGGCTGTACCTATCTGAAATGTCATCAGCAGTGCACAAGGGTTCCCTTTTCTGCATATCCTGGACAACACTTGTTGTTTGTCAATTTATTTATGGCAGCCAGTTTGACAAATGTGAGGTGATATCTCATTGGGGTTTTAATTGGCATTTCTCTGATAATTAATGGCATTAAACATCTTTTCATGTGTCTATTGGCCATCTGTGTGTCCTCTTTGAAGAAGTGTCTGTTCACGCCTTCTTCCCATTTTTAAATTGGATTGTTTGGGTTTTTTGGTGTCGAGTCATATGAGTTCTTTATAAATTTTGGATATTAACCACTTATCAAACGTACCATTGGTGAATGTGTTCTTCAACTCAGTGGGTTGCCTTTTTATTTTGTTGATGGTTTCCTTTGTTGTGGAGAAACATTTCAGTTTGATGTAATCCCATTTGTTTATTTTTTCTTTTGTCTCCCTTGTCCTAGAAGACATATCAGAAAAAATATTTGTAAGAACATTGTCAGAGAGTTTACTACTTCTGTTTTCTTCTAGGAGTTTTATGGTTTTGAATCTTATATTTAAAGCTTTAATCCATTTTGAGTATATTCTTGTATGTGGTATAAGAAGGTGGTCCAGTTTCATTTTTTGCGCATATCTGTCCAATTTTCCCAACACCATTTATTGAATAGACTATCTTTACCCCATTGTATATTCTTGCCTTCTTTGTCATATATTAATTGACCATATAGGCGTGGGAGAGAGATCTGTGCTCTCTCTTTTGTTCTGTTGTCTGGAATGTCTATTTTTGTGCCAGTATCCTACTGTTTTGATTCCTGTAACCTTGTAGTATAGTTTGATATCAGATAGCATGGTATCTCCAAGTTTATTCTACTTTCTCAAGACTGCTATGGCTTTTTGGGTTCTTTTGTGATTCCATATAAATTTTTAGATTATTTGTTCTACTTCTGTGCAAAATTCCATTGGTATTTTGATAGGGATTACATTGAGTCTATAGATTGCTTTGGGCAGTATGGACATTTTAATGATGTTAATTCTTTCTATCCATAAGCATTGTATATGCTTTCATTTATTTGTATCTCCTTTCATTTCTTTCTTCAGTGTCTTATAATTTTTTGAGTACAGATCTTTTACCTCCTTGGTTAAATTTATTCCTACTTATTTAATTTTTAATGCTACTGTAAATGGGATTGTTTCTTAATTTTCCTTTCTGCTATTTCATTATTGATGTATAAAATACAATTTCTGAATATTTATTTCATATCCTGTTACTTTACTGAAGTTATTTATCAATTCTAGTAGTTTTTTGGTGGAATTTTTTAGGTTCTCTATATAGTTTCATGTCACCTGCAAACAGTGACATTTGACTTTTTCCTTTCCAATTGGGATGGCTTTTTTTTTTTTCTTTTTCTCCTCTCATTGCTGTATCTAGTACTTCTGGTCTATATTGAGTGCAAGTGTTTAAAATGGACAACCTTGTCTTGTTCCTCATCTTTTTTAAATTTAATTTTATCTATTTATTTTTAGAGAGGGAAGGGAGGGAGAAAGAGAGAGAGAGAAACATCAATGTGTGGTTGCTGGGGGCCGTGGCCTGCAATCCAGGCATGTGCCCTGACTGGGAATCGAACCTGCGATGCTTTGGTTCACAGCCTGCGCTAAATCCACCAAGCCATGCCAGCCAGGGCTGTTCCTCATCTTAAAGAGAACACTTTTAACTTTTTCCCCATTGAATATGACATTAACTGTGTATTTTTCATAGATGGTCTTTATTGTGTCGAGGTGTGTTCCCTCTATTCCCATTTTACTGAGAGTTTTTATCATAAATGGGTGCTGAATTTTGTCAAATGCTATTTTCTGCATCTATTGATATGATCAAATTATTTTTATCCTTCATTTCACTTATCTAATATATCATGTTAATTGACTTGTGAATAGTTAACCAACCTTGCCTCCCAGAAATAAATCCCACTTGATTATGGTGTATGATCTTTTTAAAGTATTTCTGAATTCGGTTTACTAACATTTTGTTGAGGACTTTCACATCTGTGTTCATTAGGGTTATCGGTGTATAATTTTTTCCTTTTTTAAAAAAATATCTTTGGTTTTGGAGCCAGGGTAACAGTGGCCTTGTAAAGTGAGTTTGGGAGCCTTTTCTCCTCTTGAATTTTTTGGAATTGTTTGAAGAGGATAGGTGTTAATTCTTCTTCAAATGTTTGGTAAAATTCACCTGTGAAACCATTCGGTGCAATACTTTTGTTTATCACAGTTGCTTTTTACTGAATTGGTTTCATTGGTAATAATTGGTATGTTCAGATTTTCTGTTTCTTCTTGGTTCCATTTGGAAGACTGTATAATTCTAGAAATTTATCCATTTATTCCAGATCATCCAATTTGTTAGCATATAATGGTTCATAGTATTTTGTTACAATCCTTTGTATACCTGTGGTGTCAGTTGTCACTCTTCCTCTTTCATTTCTGATTTTATTTATTTGGGTTCTTTCTCTTTTTTTCCTGATGAGTCTGGTTAAAAATTTCTCAATCTTGTTTATCTTTTCAAAGAACCAGCTCTCAGCTTCATCAATCTTTTGTATTGTCTTTTTGACAGAGTACTCACTTTTAAAATGAATTCTGAGCCTAGTTGTTACCACAAGAACCCACTTGTAGATTGAACCTAGGTTTTTAGTTATTGAAAACATTATTTTATTGTTCCTTTAGTAATGGTTTGCCATTTTCCATCTACCTCCCCCTTCCACTTAGAAAAGATCTGTGGTGGAGGTGGATAAAAACAAGATAAGCCTTATCAAAGGAAGCTTGGAAGAGAGTTGTAAGAAATTACTCAACAGAAAGGCAGAATACCCAAGTTCTAGTTCATTGGTGCTGCCATTAGCAAGTGTGACCTTAGCATGTTTGTGTCTCCCTGGCTTTCAGTTTCCCTCCATGTAAAATGAGGGTGCTAGACTGGATGATTTCTGAGCACTCCAGCTCTAACAGCCAATGTGAGGAAAAATGCACTCGGGTTTGAGGTAGCACCTGGAATGTGCAGCAGCCCCTAGCACCTGGCCAGTTGCCTCCCAAACACCTCTCCTGCTACAATAGCTACTTTATTGAGGTATAATTCAATTCCATAAAATCCATTCGTGTAACACGTACAATTCAATGGTCTTTCGTATATCCAAAGTGCTGTGGGAACCTCATCACAATTGATTGTAGAACATTTTATCACCCTCCAAAGAAACACTTTACGCAATTGCATTCGTTCCCCATTATTTCTCAACTTCTTCAGCCCTAGGCAACCACTAATCTACTTTCTGTCTCTGTGGATTTGCCTAATCTGGGTATCAAGATAAATGGATTATACAATACGTGTCCCTTTGTGACTGCTTTTTTTACTTTGCATAATGTTTTCAAGTTTCATCCCTGTTATAGTATGTATTAGTACTTTATTTTACTTATTTTTTTAAATTTTTTATTTTTTAAAGATTTTATTTATTTATTTTTAGAGAGCAGGGAGGAGGGAGAATGAGAAAGGGAGAAACATCAATGTGTGGTTGCCTCTTGTTACCCGCCCCACCACAGGGAACCTGGCCTGCAGCCCAGGCATGCGCCCTGACTGGGAAAGGAACTGGTGATGCTTTGGTTCACAGGCCGGTGCTCAATCCACTGAGCCACACCAGCCAGAGCATTATTTCACTTTTAAAATAAAGTTTACCTTTTAGAACAGTTATATATTTACTAAAAAGTTGGGAAGATAATTATAAAGTGTTCCCATATACTGCCATACTCACTTTCCTCAATTATTAACGTCTTTCATTAGTATGGTACAATTGTTACATTAATGAACCAATATTAATGTATTATTACTAAATAAATGCTATACTTTATTCAGATTTTTCTTAGTTTTCCCCTAAAGTCATTTCAGAGCTCCAAGATCCCATCCAGGATACTATGTTATTACATTTAGCAGTCATGTCTCCTTAGGCTCTGTTTAGCTGTGACAGTTTCTCAGGCTTTCCTTGGTTTTGATGACCTTGATAGTTTTGAGGGTTGCTGGTCAGATATTTGGTACCATGTACCTCAGTTGAAATTTGTTTGATGTTTTTCTAATGAGCAGACTGGGTATGGGTTTTGGGGAGGAAGACCACAAAGAAAAAGTGCCATTGTCATCACATCGTATCAAGGGTACATACTGTCAACATGACTTACTGCTGTCAATGTTGACATTGTGAAGGCTGTGTTTTCGTCAGGTTTCTCCACTGCAAAGTTACTTGTTTCCCTCTTTCCCTACTATTCTCTTCAGGAGGTAGTCACTATGAGTAGCCCACACTCAGGGTGAGGAGAGTTATACCTCACCTCCCTGAAGCCAGAATATTTACATAAATTATTTAGATTTCTTCTGCACAGAAGATTCATCTCTTCCCCTCTCTTCATTTATATATTTACTTAAGTATTTATTTATATCAGTGAAAATGCATGGACACTTATTGTATACTTTGGGTTATAATTCCATATTACTTTATTCATTTTGTTGCTCAAATTATTCTAGATTTGGACGTTGGCGCTTCTTTAGTTGGCCCCTGTGCCCCTTTGACACACTCTGTAATTGTGGGCCTTCCTTGCTTCTGTCCTTTCTTGTCTTCTTTCTTACCTTTCCTTATTTTTGGCTCTACAGGATGCTCCACACTCATTTTGTATATTTCTGGCTAGAGTTGTAGAATCACCTATTTTCACAAAGAGCCCTGGCTCCTTTTATTGAAGAATGATATTAGAAACTAAGATCTGGACACTAGGTGTGCTCATTGCTGTTGGGATGGCATTGCTTCTAGGCCTTCTCATCAGCTTACAGAGCCAGGTAATATAGTATGTGTACCAACCTGTACATATACATACTCAATTTCTTTTTATTGAAGAATACTCTTTTATCGTATGATTATATGGATATATCACACTTCATTCATTTGTAATCAGTTAATACACAATCAGATTCTTTTCACTTTTGGGCTATTATGCATAATGCTTCAATGAACGTTCGTGTAGAAACATTTATGTGGACATATGTTTTGATTTCTCTTAGTTATTCTTAGGAGTAGAATTTCTGGGTCATATGGGAACTCAATGTTTAACCTTTTGAGGGACAGCCAGACGCTTTTGCAAAGTGGCTTCACTATTGGACATTCCCACTAGCATTGTATAAAGATTCCACTTTCTCCACATCTTTACCAACACTTGTTATTGTATATTTAAAAATTATTATTATAATTGATTCAATCCATGAACTTAACACATCCCTTCACTTACTGATGACCTTAATTTCTGTACTTCCCACCATCACAAGTTTCTCATTGCTGAGGCTAGTTCCTGCTATAGGAAGAAGGCAAAATAAGACATCTGAATTAGAGAAATTAAGGTCTAATATAATGGTCTAATATACCTATTAGGCCATTAGATATTTTGTTAAATTTATTCCTAAGTATTTTATTTTGATGTTATTGTAAATACAATGTTAAAGCTTATTTTAATTGTATAGTGCAAGTGTATGGAACTAAGTTAATTTTGCATTTTGACTATGTTTGGAGATCTTGATAAATTTACTTAGTTGTTTCATAGATTACTTCAGATATTTTTACATAAAAATCATGTTATTTGCAAATATATAATTTTCTTCATTTGTATGAAGTATATATTTTTCTTGGCTTATTGCACTGTATGGTATGGAATAGAAATGATGAAAGCAGATACCTTTGTTTTATTCCTGAAGTAAGCGAAAAAGTGTTAAGTGTTCAATGTTTTGTACCATTATGTAAGCTGTAGTTTGTTTACAGTTGGGTAGTAACAGATTGAAGGAATTCCAGGCTATTCCTAATTTGCTGTGAACGTTCATCATGACTGGCACAATGTCTGTATTTGCTGAGACGACTGTATGGCTTTAACCTGTTTATTGTGCTGACTTACAACCATTTCCAAATGTTAAACCAACTTTGCTTTCCTAGAATAAACACCATTTGGTCATTAAAAATATACTATCTTTCTTGAAAGAAAATTATTATTGTAGCCATCTTAGTTGCTGTAAAATGGTGTTTCACTGTGGGTTTTTTTAAAAAGATTTTATTCATTTATTTTTTTAGAGAGAGAGGAAGGGAGAGAGAAAGAGGGAGAGAAACATCAATGTGTGGTTGCCTCTCACGTGGCCCCTACTGGGGACCTGACTGACCTACAGCCCAGGCATGTGACCTGACTGGGAATCGAACTGGCAACCGTCTGGTTTGCAGCCCACATTCAATCTACTGAGCTACACCAGCCAGGGCTCATTGTGTTTTTCAGCTGCATTACTCCGATGACTACCGATATTGAGCATCTCTTCATGCGCTTGTTGGTCATTTACATATTCTCTTTGGAAAAATTGCTATTCAAGTCCTTTGCTCTTTTTTAATTGGATATTAGTATTATTATTTTATAAACCTTTATATACAAGCCCCTTATAAGATATATGATTTGTGTATATTTTTCCTATTTCATGAGTTGTCTGTTCACTTTCTTGTTCATGTATGTCCTTTGAAGCTTAAAACTTTCATTTTAATAAAGCCCAGTTTATCTACTTTTAAATTTTGTGTCTTAGCTTTTGGCATCATGTGGGTTGTTCATCTTTAATGGTGATGTCTTATTTTGCCTGCTTCCTATAGCAGGAACTAGCCTCAGCAGTGAGAAGCTTAACTTGTGATGGTGGGAAGTACAGAATCTGACCCGAGAGCACTGGCTGCTCCCTGAAGTGTCAGCAGAGGTTGCTAAGAAAGGTGATCATCACGGCAAATAACATACTGCACAATGGCTGTGTGCCAGAAACTATGCTGAGGTTTGAAAGCATTCTGGTTGTCTTTTTTTTTTTAAATCCTCACAAACTGGAGACATAGTTGTTCTTATTCATCATCTGAAGAAATTGAGGCTCAGGGGAAGTGATGTCCTCGAGGGCTAACAGCTGGTCAGAGATGAAGCCAAGGTGGTGGATTCAGTCCTGTTTTTCATTGGCTTGCACTGATCCTATTAGCTTGAAGCCCAGAGATCTCATTCCTCAGACAGGCAGTAAACAGTCCACATATATTTTGAGAGCATAATATGGAACAGGCATTGTGCCAGGTATTGGTGAACAAACCAGACACAGACTTTGTCCTTATAGAATTTACCAGGAGAAAAACTGACAACAGGCAGAATCACATAAATAAACATAAAATGACCACTGGGATCAGTGCTGTGAGGAGGTACCCGGTGCTATGAGAGCTTATAGCAAGGGATCATGTCCCATTCTGGAGATGGGTGTCACGGAAGACTTCCGCAAAGCGATGTTTGAACTGCGGCTTTCAGGAGAATACTGGAGTATTTGAGGGAAGAGCTTGGGGAAAAATATTCCAGGAAAAGGGAACAGCAACTTCAAGAATCTTGAGGCAGAAAAGAAATGACGTATTTTTGCTAGTAGATTTGATTGTCAGGAAATCCATGCTTGCTGCGTGTATTTGGAGAAATTCCACAGGTGCAAAATTCAATATGTACTGTGCTAAAGAATCTTTATCTGAGACAATTATTGGACTTTAAATGGTAGTTAGATATGAAACCATCAGGCACCATGACTTATTTAACAAAGGTTTCCTCAAAGAAATCCTGTCTAGGTTTGGGGTAAGGAGGAGTAGAAGTACAAGGAGTTGAGCCGGAGCAGGATCGGGCTCAGCTTCGGAGGAGTTGGGAGATGTTTTCCAAGAGCAATCAATAGGAAGCCAATAGAAGGTTATTAAGAAGGTAAGTAGCAACAACAGGTTTTCTGTTTGCAAAGTGGAAGAAATGCTGTAGGAAGAATCGATTGGTGGGGAGCAAAATAGAAGCAGGGAGAACAGGTAGGAAGCCACAGCAGTGGTCCAGCAGAAATGACAGTGGTGTGACTGAGGATGGTGACCATGGGGAGGAGGGCATAGCACATTATGTTCCATTCAGCTGGTGGGTGCTCTAACCCCTCCTCCTCTCTGCCTGGGACCCAACCTCTGGGCTTACTCTACCCCTCCCCATCCCAAGAGGGCAATGAGGGTTACTCAAGCTCCTGGGTTTACGTGCCTCCTGGGTCCTCAGTGGCCCCTGCTTCCCGCTGCTGTGCTTGGCTCCCAAGGAGGTCTTTTTCTCCAGTGAGTGGGTCTGAAGAATGACAGAGCCGTCACTAATCTGCTCCTGCTCCTGCTTACTGAGGAGGGCACTTGGAGGGCGGGGGCGGGGTGGGAGGGTGGTTGGTCTGGTCTGCTTGTCCTACTTGTGTTCACTGCAGGCCCCAGCCGGAGGAGAGCTACAGGATTACTGCTCCTGGGGTTCCCTGCCCCCTCCATGCCCCAAAACAAATGAAGGGAAAGCTGGAACTTTCTTCTTTCAGAAGGAGATACATTTTTCTGTCTTTGTGATTGTGGTGGTGGGGAATATATTTCAAAACTGCCTTTTCTGGAGATAGCAGGAATATAATCTTATCAGGGAACATTGAAAAGTGCAAGAATATATAAAGAAGGCTAACCAGTATTCAGTATTCATAATACTACCCTGCATTTTTGCGCATTTTTCCAGTCATACAGGCTTATGTTTAAATAGGTCGTACATACCAAATATACTTTTATATATCTTGCTCTTTTCACTTTGTGGTTCAAGCACTTTCCTGTGTCATTAAAATCTCTGTAAGCACAATTGAAATCTGCAAATAGTCATTTTTGATAGCAAATTTTGTATAACCTTTTCCTATTTTGTTAGACATTTGGGTTGTGTGTAACTTTTACCATTATAGGGAGATCTGTGATAAACATCTTTGTTTATGAACCTTTGCCTGCATTTTGGGTGACCTCTCCTCCTGTAAATTTATAGAATGGGGATTAATGAGAGGAGTTGTATAGACAAGAAAGGAAATCTCTACGTAGGGTAATTCCCACCGAAAGATAGCTCTGGTCCTGTTTGTGGAAACATAAAAGAAGCTGTTTTTCCCAACTCTGTAAGGACCCTGTGCTCTCCACATCACTTCATCATTCGCAGAGCATGGCTCCTAGGTGTCTCTTTTAGGAATTTCCTCTTTTCTCTAGAGACCTATGGGACTGTGAGCTCGAGAGGCAGCTGGGACTGGGTTATCACTGTTGTTGCTCAGTCCTGTGGTGCAGCAGGGAGCCCTCCAGGCCTATGCGGCCATAGAACCTGCTGAGCAACCTTGAGCACTGTTTCCTCCAAATGCAAAACCAGCCAGAGGAGTGTTGGGGGTATGACCAGGTTTTGTTATTGTAGGCACTTAAGTGGCAGAACCCTTGTTTCAAATCTAATCTTACAAGAACCCCAATCTGTAGAACAGACCAAGGGGCAGCTGTTCTGGTAGAGGTGTGTGCAGAAGAGGTGGGGGTGGCTAGTGCTCTAGTTTGAAAACTCTGGCCTAGATGATAGAAGTTTCACTCCAATTCTGTTCAGTTCTGGTCTCTATTGCTGAAGTTAAAAAAAAAAAAAAAAACTATCTTTCATCTATATCCTCCAAATGTGCTGAGTGATGAAATCCTTTCTCTTAGAGGCAATTTGGAAATCACACAAGTGGAGCTAAAAGCCGTGGATGTTTAGAGAGGGAGTGAGCAGTATGTGAGACCCACAGAAAGGGTGACCCTGGCACTTCTAAGAAGGAAACCGCACAATGGACTCTTCCAAAGCAGCAGTGTCAGTTTATTCCCGATTGGCACCGCCTTCTCAGCGGGACGGAATTACTTGTTTTCACCCTCTCTTTCCTGGACTCGTTTCAGCCCAAACTTGTGTGCACGCTTGCTAGCAATTTGAACCCAGAGTAACTGATGAACAGGTATTTTGCTGAGGCCCAAACATTGTGAAAGATATGAATGGGGGTGTGGGTATGACAAAAGTTTCCTTCCGCCACTGAGGCACTGGAGCACGAAGAGGGAGGTGAGCCTCACCTGCCTGGCAGCCTGTTTAGTTAGCTCCAAGCGCGGGAGCGCGAACCAGCCAGCAGGGGCCTGAGATTTGTGGCCCCGGGATGGGAAAGGAGGCACTGGTTTGGAGGCCTCCCCTTTGCTCAGCAGGGACGCAGCAGGCCCGGGAGGAGCACCCGGCGATGGGCCGGGGTCTGTAATTCACCGCAGGGAGCCAGCCGTCCCAGCCCTTTCTGCAGCGTGGGGTGGGGTACGACGGGTTGGGGGAAGGAGCCCGCGTCTGCGGGGGAGGGATGGCGCTA
Source organism: Tonatia bakeri (assembly GCA_004024845.1). NCBI lineage: Eukaryota > Metazoa > Chordata > Mammalia > Chiroptera > Phyllostomidae > Tonatia > Tonatia bakeri. The sequence goes on along the minus strand of PVIA01001706.1, from coordinate 91,616 downwards.
CAGGTCCTGGGAGACTCGACCTCTCTTGTAGAGGCGTGGTGAGGTTAGGCTTCAGGATCCGCAGTGATGTGTAAAAAGCGGGCACGACCCCCGAAATCGTTGGAAGTCCCTGCCCCTCCCCACGAAGCCCGCCCGGGCACTCAGGTAAAAGGCTGGCCGGCACAAAGCCAATTGAAAATGCGGAATTCAAACCAATTTACGGAAGATTCTGTCGTCCAGAGTCCTAGCAGAACTCAAGCAAGGAAAATTGCGGCCAGGAGTGGATGACGATAAAAAACAGTGCACCAGGCCGAACTTCTTGGAAAGTCTGACTTCAGTCATATACAGGGATGGTGAGGTAACAGGATTAAAGGGATTAAGGAAATCACCTCAAACAGCTGAGCAGGCGGTTAAAAAACACTGTTCTATTTGTTTTCTTCCTAGACTCCATACAGATACCTTGGAGCCGGGTGACAGGGAGCGAAACGAAAGGCCTTTCGGGGGACACAGGCATAGCCAAGGGTCAGGGATTGGGGAAAGTCGGTGGGGGAGGAGCAGAAATGCAGGCTTGAGGTTCGGGATGGGGGGAGCCTCTTCTAGAAAACAACTAGGTGAACTAGGTTGATAGGTAAAAAAAGCCATCAGAGAAGTTTTACAGATGTTTTAGCATCTAGGGTGTATTCTGAGAAACCAGACTTATTGTTGAAAGCTGGTTCTCTGGCTTTTGTCACCACGGTTGAAATATATTTATTTCCTGCTAGGAATTCGTGTAACCCATTTATTTGTAATAAGATAATTGAGATTTCCGAAGGGTTTTCGTTTTGTAAATATTTCAACTGGGCTCAAGTGTCTTCCCGCCCCAGTGCACAAAGGTAAAAGTGCCTCTTTTTTTGGCCCGTTTCATTGATCTCTCAGCACTATCAACAAGTGCGTGGCCATGGGAGGTTCGCTTCACCTAGACTGTGCTGCTCCCAGGAAGCCGAACTACTTTCTCCTCGGACTTTCAGGTGAAAAGTATTGGGAGTCGCTGTGTTTCTGATTATGAATAATTAAAAGAAACCATTTCCGATCCTCCAGCCCTGAGGACAGCATAACGGTTGTAATGCCCAGTGGTGGTCCCTTCCCCAACCCGCACCTAAACTTTCAGGCCCGGAAAATTATCAGGACTCCATTATGTTGGTTATAAAATTTATTGATCTCTCATTTAAGAATTAAGAGTAAACCCTTGAAAAACACCGAACAAAATAGCCCCTTCCCCACAACCCAAACGAAATCCAACAACATTAGCGCGACGAAATATCAAATATTGACCACAGCAGAAATCACAACGCAACCAAGTGAATGCGTACTGAACGAACTGTCCCGCGGCCAGGCGCGGCGAGGACGGAGACACACGCACACCTGGCTATAAATTAACATTGGACTTAACTGCCGCACTGCTCCACGCGGTCAGCTCCCCCAAACCCACGAGGAAAACAGATGCAACGCGACTGGGGGAGGGGGCGCTGCAGGTTTCAGGCCAGCCTTACCCAAGAGTACGTTTCTCCCAATTCACTCACTCCACGGCTAACAGTAAACTAACGAGACAACATTTTCAAACGCAACCGGAAAACCCAGAAACCCCAGAGGAGGAGGGGGCTGCTTTTTCTTGGCAAACATCACAGCGGTTTCCAGCCTACAAAAGGGGAGGGAGGGGCAGTCGAGCTCTAGAAAGTCCTATATCCAATGATCCGGACTTTTTTGTTTTTGTACAAAACCCGACAGCTACAGCAAACTTTGTCCTCCCCTTCTCGATACAAGGCAACAGACCCAGGCAAGCAAAGCTAAACAACAAGGCGTCCCCACTGGGGGGTGCAGGGTGGGGTGGGGGCGCAGGGGTGGCGAGCGCAGGCTGGCGCTCAGATGTGGGTCAGCGGCACGGTTCCGTTGACGGCAGTCCCCGCGCCCTGGTAGTGCTGGTGTACGGTGTGCAGGCGGCCGCCAGGCAGCGGCGAGGCGGCGTCAGCAGCGTCCCCGCCGGGCGGCAGGTACATGCTGATCATATCTCGCAGGTCACCGAGGCAAGCGCGCTGCGAGTGCGATGTGATGGCGGGCGGCGGCGAGCTGGGCTCCGTCTTCACCACCGTACCCATGGGGCCCAGGCTCATGGCGGCGGCGGCAGCGGCTGCGGCAGCAGCGGTGGCGGGCTGCTGCCCGTAGGCGGCGGCGGCGGCTGCGGCGGCAGCTGAGGGCGCCATGCCCCCGTAGCCCGAGGCGGCGGCGGCTGCAGCGGCGGCGTTCATGTAGCTCTGGGCGCCTGGTGGCATCATCGGGCTGTACTGCAAGCCTGCCATGTCGTAGCGGTGCATCTGAGGCAACGCGGGCGGTGGCGGGCTGCTCATAGTGGCGGGCTGCGAGTAGCCCAGCTGCTCCTGCACCAGCGAATACGCGCCGTTGGCCCAGCCGTTCACGTGTGTGTACGTGTCCAGGCGCTGGCCCACGCCCACCGGGCTGCTGGCGGCGGCGGCGGCGGCGGCTGCAGCTGCGGCGGCGGCGCCGGGGGGCAGCAGGCCTCCGGGCAAGGAGTACTTGTCTTTCTTGAGCAGCGTCTTGGTCTTGCGGCGGGGCCGGTACTTGTAGTCCGGGTACTCTTTCATGTGCACGGCGCGCAGTCGCTTGGCCTCGTCGATGAACGGCCGCTTCTCGGCGTCGGTCAGCAATTTCCAGTCGGCGCCCAAACGCTTGCTGATCTCAGAGTTGTGCATCTTCGGATTCTCCAGGGCCATCTTGCGCCGCTGCCCGCGGGACCACACCATGAAGGCGTTCATGGGACGCTTCACGCGGTCCTGATCACTGCCCCCGCCACCGCCACTCGCGCCACCGCTGTTGCCACCGCCGCCTGCGTTCGCGCCGCCGGCTGCGTTCGCGCTACTCTTGCCTGCACCGCCGGGGGCTGCTGGACCGCCCGCTCCTGAGCCTGGAGTAGATGGCCCCACGGGGTTCTTGAGTTCAGTCTCCAGAAGGCTGTACATGGCCGGAGAGGGAAGAAGGTGCGCCAGAGTGGCGGGAGGAGAAGACGCTCCCGGGGCTGGAGCGGCCACGGTGAAAAGGCCTGGGGACTCCGTCGGAGGGGCGCTTGGGGGCCGGTGGGCCAGCGGGTCGGACGGGAAGGACAGGCTTGCCGAAGCGCTTCGCGCCAGGTCTGCAGGAACCCGCAGGCCACTCGCACCTGATGCGCAGTCTCGAACCGGTCGCACTCGCAGTCTGGTCGGGCGCTCGCCAGGCCCCTTATATACCTGCTCCGATTCCCCAAGGGTTGGGCAGGGTCCGCCCCTTGCCTCCCAGAGCCCCTGTGATTGACAGCTTTCCAGTGTTGCGCTCTGACCAATCGTCACGGAGCCCCCGTTAGTCGCCACTGGAAAAAAAAGTTCGGGGAGCCCTTTCGTTCACCCCCACGCCCCTCTTGGGCCCGGTGACGTGCTGAGAGTTATTCAGGGGGCGGGAGTCCCGGAGAGCCACTCAGATACCACCAATTAGGGTCTCAAAAAGTTTGAAAGAACGAAACTCTGGGAAGTGATAAAGGGGGGAGGGGACGCATTGCGCAGGATTGGGGGGAAGGGGCAGAGGGGCGCCCACAGGGTTTTAGAACACAACTTTACAGTCCTCTCAAGGCTGACCGATGCCCGATCCCAAGGCCACCATGTAAAGCTTTCTGCTGTCTGCGCGAGGTCCTCCAACTGCTTCTGCTGCCAGCGCTCGGACACTGGGCATCGCCAGCATCCGGGCGGGCTTGGGGACTCATAGCGCAACCGAGGTGCCCCGGGATGCTGCTCCGAGAAGCTCTTCCTGGAATCAGCCCCTCTCCTAGCGGAATGAGCGGGGTCATGGACTGTTGCGCTGGAGACAGGCTTCAGGACAGCGTAGCGCTGAGGAGGCTGTGAGGCTCGGAGATGGTTGGTGTGAGTTGGAGCAGTCAGCTTTCCCCTGCCTGCGTCGGGCGAGGGACTCACAGGCGATGGTGCCGGGAGTGTGTGGGTGGGGGCGGAGGGGATGTACCGGCCTCGGCTCTCTAGCTCCAGGCCCCCGCTTAGCGGCCCCTTTTTGTCTCTGCTTTCTGGCCATTTCGGTTTTTCCAGTCCGATGCCCCTGAGGGGGAGGGTCGGGCCCCTTGGAAAATCCGTTTTCATGGCAACACGGAGCCTCTCCAAGCGAAAGAAAAGTTTCTTGGAGGGGGGAACGGTGGCTGGAGAGGAGCTGGGGCGGTCCTCGGGGCGGACCATGGGGCCCCCTCCGCTGGCTGCGCACCTGCCAGGACCACTGAGTGCTTGCTGTCGCTGTGCAGCCGCGCCGCTTCCTCGGCGAGCAACCTCTACTAACGGATTACGTCCTTCTTTTTTTGTTTTACAGCCTTCCTAACCGGAACTTCGAGACTCGGAACTAGACAGTAACCTATATGTCAGGTTGTCTGCCAAAGAGTATTGACGTGGAAACCCCGGTTGCGGGGAGAGGAAACCCTAACAATCACCTCCGCGAACCCGAGCGAGTGGCACAGCGTTTGAAACTCCCGGAGTAGCCCGAGGCGACGGGCGGAAAGGCGAAACCGGCTGGACAGAAGTGGCAGAAACTGAAATAAGGTGTCCTGAGCGGTGTGGGCACTCTCCCCCCTCCCCCCGCCCCAGCCTCGTGGAAAGGTGGGGAACCAAAAGAAAGATGTAAATCCAAAGTGTGAAATAAAAACAAACACCCAGGCTTTTAGTTCCTTAGCGCTAATGCAAGACCTGGCGATTCTCCACCGCCTGCCTGCACACCCGGAGCTTCCTTCATTCCTGCATGAGTTGCAATTGCAGGCCAGTCCCCTATGGGGCTGGCAGACTGCTGGCACCAGAATCCTGCCGGCCACCCGTCATTATCTCTTGGAAGTTTCGGTCACGAAACTCGCCCTTAAGTTTTTGTTCCGCCATGTCTACGTCCTCAGTCCTCATGTTCATCAGGACTGAAGGAAGCAAACGTCCACAGCCAAGGGCTGCGGTCATTTGAATGGGTGTACGGATTTCGGGTTTTAAAGTAAACTTTCTGGAATGGTTCTGTATGGGGGTTTTATGTGTGTGTGTGCGCGCCCACTCACGGGCTTGTTTGTTTGCAGGCGAGCAAAGCACGTGCACGGATGTGCACACTTAAGCTGACACTGAGTGAAAGGCTCATCTCAGAATGATTCTGCGATCCCCAGCTACACCTGTTTTCTTGGCAAACTGGCTAAGAGTCAAATTTTCCTAGGCATACCCACCTTCTCCCAAAGAAGTCACTGTGCAGTAGCCCTGCCCTCCTGCCGCCTTTTCCAGAGGCCCTTTTGGGTTCTCTGGGCCTCTGAGGCTGTTGCTAAGTGAAGCGCGTTTTAGGAAACTACCCAACCGGCGCGCGGCCTGGCGTCCAGTAGCCTGACAGATGTCAGGATTCTTTCCAAGTTTTAGGACCCCGTTGTGGTGACAGTGCCTGGGCTACTTGATATTTCTCAAGGCAAGGGATGCGGCACTGGGCCTGAACCCCTCCTCGAAGATTATCTGGGGAGTAGTCACTGCCCTCAGCCATTTGTCATTTGACCATTTCTAACCCAAGACTTAGTGATTTAGGTGAGCTCATTTGCATATTACATCCTTCTGCCAGATTCACGGCAATCCTTTGCGGGTATCCGACACCCGCTCCTACACTCTTGGATTCCCTGGTAGGCCATGATTAAATTCTCTGTGCCTGGTGGCCCCGGGGTGGTCTGCCCAGCAAAAAGTAAGAGTCTCGCCAATTTCCTTCGAAACGTTTCCGAGGACGTGCTCAACCCAAACTAGCGTTTCGATAGATAAGTTTCCATTATGGGCGTGGGGAGATGGGGAAAGGCTGGAAAAAACTGTTCTCTTGGCCCACCAGCGGTGCAGGCGTAGCGACCAGCCGAGAGGTGCGACACTTCGCTGGGGGTTGGGAGAAGCATCACGGTAGGTACTGCCGCCCAAGGGGCCTCGTTTCATTCGGGGGCTGCAGGGAGGCAAGACGCCTGGCAGAGCCCCAACCGGTGTCTCCGACACGCAGTCTGCACCCAACGATGAAAACAGGGACACAGCGGGATCCAGGGCCAGTCTTTCCCAGCCTCTCCCAAAGAGAGCATGTTCGGCAGTTCTCTTGCCCTCCAGGACCTCCGGGAACCCGTGGGCGGTATACAGAGTCCCGGGCGGCGGACTGGGAACTCGGCCAAGCAACCCTTCCCATTCCCCCGCCCTCCCAAGAGAGCTCCAGCTCCCTCTGACTGGGGCTGGACCTGGGTCTCCGACGACCCAGGGCGCGGCAACAGCGCCGTTTATTGGCTTCGGTTGGAAACTTCACCCAGAGGCGCCCCTTCCCGCACTCCAATGCTTGTAGATGGCCCGAACCCTTCGAGGAGAGGCAACCGACTTCGCCCTAGGGCAGAAGTGGTCATTGGAGAGGGTTATCGCAAAACTCGGGGGAACTAGGCTCTAGCGTGGTTGGCCAAACGGGTTCCAGGTGCCTAAGGCACCCCCATTCTGCTTTCCTCCAGTTTCAAGCCTTGGCAGATTTCAGGTGTCCCAAGGGCTTCATATTGGCAAAGTACACTTTTAGCTATTGTGTCTTAGAGCTACTAGTAAAGAGAGCAGAGCGGGAGAGTGGTTGTCCCACCGCTGGCGAGCGGGGTGCCCGCGTCGATTCCTTCTCACCAACTGCTCATGGGGGACCATTTTTGGTGTCTCCTGCTCGATTAGGACCCAGCCTCTTAACAGGAGTTGCCGCTTGAGTGCTGGTTGTGGTGGGGTGGAGGTGTGCCGTTGTCCGCTGGAAGGGTGGGGGGAGGGGGGCTGAGGTCTTACAATAGGGTGGAGAGATCGCCTTTGAATTTCAAGTGCGTCCGAACCCAGCGAGGGGTCTGGTTTTGAGGAAGTGCGAAAAACTTATCCTGGCGACTCTCAGAAACGCTTTGCTTTCCAGCAGAGAAATGTTTGCTTATCTGAAGGCGTAATTCCTGTTTCTAACTTGAGAACACCTCTGGACTACTTACTCTGGCTCCTAGCCAAGACTGTGTATTTAGGCTAGAGATCGACGGCCTTGATCAATAAATCTGAGGCTTGGATCTGTTGTAGAACCAACCATCTCTTGTAAAAGGTCATAAAGGTCACCAACGCTTTAAGGGGGTGAAAGAGACAGCACCTTCTATTTCTCAGAGCATTCGGTTTGGTCTCACTCCCTCAAATGGCAGTATCACAGCCCCCCCCCCCCCATCAAACACTTATTACAGGTCTGGAAAGGAGCTGAAGACCCTAAACTGTCCGGTGCAGCTTGCAAACAATAATTTGGTTGATGCTCTCTATAGGAATGTTACTAAGAGTTATGAACACGTGAGATGACATGGTCCTCCAGGCACCAGGAAGTCTCTTATGGGAAGCACAGCTGAATCCCATTGCACTTTGCTGTAGCTTTTTGCGGGGAGGAAGGGTATACTTTTATAAGTGAGTCTTGGAATTTGATTCATTTTGGTTAGCTGAGCTGTTCTTGGTAGATACACTAGGAATCCCGGGGCCCACAGCTTGGATCTTAGTTGCCAAGATTCCTTTCCCCCACAGGGTATTAAGATATTAATGACCAGCATTCATTTCCCTAGGTGAGGAGTAACTACAAGGAACTTGACAATTTTTCATTCAGCGCCCTCTTGCCTGTCTCACAAACGAAACACAACCCAAAACTGCCATCTCCCGGGAGGAAGACAGGTTCTACCCGGGAGCTGGGTCCCACTTTCAGAGCATCTTCTGGGTTGTGGTCGCCGACCTCTTTGCCTCTCTCCCTCCACCCCAACAACCCGCACCCCACCCCGCCCCCGCTCCGCCCCGCGCCTCTCCTCGCCCCAGTTCTCTGCATGGTTTTAGCCCTTCAAGCTGCCAAAAGCTCACCCCCGCAGGGCATCCTCCCGGAGCCGGCATCCTACAGTCAGGCCTTCCCTCCCACTTGGCCTGTCGCCTTTTCCACTTTCTAGTGTGGCTGTAAAGGCATGGCCCTCCACAGCGGCAAGGTGGCCTGCTAGGAGCCCAGTCCCGGAAAAACATGTAAAAATCGTTATCAGGACGTAATGTTTGAGTTATTCCATGTCCTCACAAGTCAGACAGAGACGGGGTGGGGGGGCGGGTGGTGACGCGGCTCTGGTCCAGCAGGCCTAGTACTGCTCCCCAGGAAAGGGTGTCTGTAAAATCATGTGACTTTCATGCACCTCCAGTGTGACCAGCCAAGACCATTAGCCGAGGGCGCCTGGATGCTGATGAGAGGCATCAAATTTTAAACTTCAAGGCAGGATCCAGCTGCTCGTTTACCCTTTCTTCTTTTCTCTTTTTTACTTTTTTTTTTTTTCATTTTCTTTTAAAAGAGTGGAGAGCCATGGAATTCGATGCGCGGAATTTCTATGTTCTCTTCGTCTCTTTTCGGTCATTTCATTTCACTAAACCATTGTCGCACACCTACTATGTGCTGTGTTGGGCGCCAGTCTTGGGATGACACCCCGCTCCTTTCATTCTGCAGCCCAAAACGGCTGCGGCAGCCGGGAAAAGCTCAGGAGGGCGGAGGACTGGTGCGCCGCGGCTGGCAGGGGCCACGCGGGTTCGGAAGCGCGCGCGCGCGCTTTTCCGGGTCGCACCCAGCAGGGCCCGCCCCGCGGCGCCCGCAGGACGCCCGCGTGCCTGGGGCCCCGGCTGCCGCGCGCCCTGGCGCCACTCTCAGAGCCGCAGGCGAGCGAGGCTCTGGGGCTGTTGCTCTCGACGGAGAGCGGGGCGGAGGACGCCGCCCAGGAACAGCTGACGTGCCGCTGCTTGCCAGGTACGAAGGATGCCGATTTTCAGGCGGATCCTTTCTGCGCGGGTCGGCGGCCAGACAGTGCGACAAAGCGAGGTCTTTTGCGAGGCCTCGCCGCGCTGCGGTTTTGGTGCCTAGGCCGTGGTCACCCCAATTCCATTTCTCCGGAAAGCGTCGCCAGGTTATGACCTCGAAGCTTTGCTAATGTGATGTTTGTGTAATTAACACCATCTCCCCCTGTTAAAACAACAACAAGAACATAGTTCCTCCCCCCAGAACAGCCCGGCTTTCATTTGAAAAAGCAATGGGAAGAACCTTAAATAACCCTTTCTAATAGGAAAAAACCGCCCCTTTTGTGGAATGGTTTCTTTACAATCTTATTTTCTAGTCCCAATGGCTATCCCTTTATGAGTTATATTATTAAAGAAATCCGACACTAATTGCGCCGATTTAACTTGTTAATTAGTTGCAAATAAACTATTCATTAGTGGTAAAATAAAATAAAACCCATGTGCCTAGATATGATTCCACATTCACATATTGTAGTGTCTGCATAGCATAGGCATACTAAATTAAGTTCCTAAAAGGTTTCTCCTCAGGATAAATAATTAAAATATATTCTACTTTAATTGACATTATAGAGGACATAAATGAGCTTTTCCTTTTAGAAAGAAATAGCCATTTCTAAATAAAGCTTGCAGTCTGGAGAATGGAGGCTTCAGCCAAATGAATAGTCATTACTACCTTTTCAACGACGTGGGCCTTTTGATCAGAAAAGAAATTAGCTCTAAAAAACAGACAATGGAAGCCTGCCCTGCAATAGGAAGAAAATTAGACGGCCAAGGCTCTTCACAACACCTATTTCTATAAACCATAGAGCTCCTTGCTTTTCAATTACAGCTGTTCATTTCATATAAGGAAAGGGGAAAAACAGGCCTCTAATGTAAACTCGCTTTTACTATAAAGCCTAGCTCCTGGCACACAGCCAGGCTGACTACTTACTATTGTTTTTAGTCTTCTCATCAATTAGCTAATACTATATATTTTAAATGACTCCGAGGGTATTCACGGACTCCCTCCTCCCTTCCCTACCCAGACAAAACCTAAACTGGACTCCCATGAAAGGGCTACCATTCGGTGTGCTGTCACTTAAATGTATAAAGTTTAATGTTTTTATTGTTCCGGACAGAAAAACCATATTGAAAACCCACCTTTGTTTTTTTCCCCTACATTTCTTAGTTCATTATTCAAAGACCCAGATGAGGTGATGACAGGGGAGGGACATAAATGAGCAGCTTTCAGTATTGTTTCTAATTGTTCACAGAGCTAAATCCATCTCCAGATAATTTTTCAGTGCCCTGTACGCCGTAATTTGGCTTATACATATTTGTGTTTTAAAAATATGAATTTTGAAATTTGCTAAGCCTATTGGCTTGGTGTCATTAGATATAATTTCATTGTTTAAAAATGACCAGTTCTTCACCATTTTGGTGAAATTACCTAGCTTGCAAGAAGAAAAAAAATCCTGTTTGTAGCATGTGCTACAAAATAAAACCTTCAACATACATAAAGTAGTAACATGAGAAAAATATTACTCAGTGAGTAATTACCAGCGAGTCTTAGTAAGCCTTTAGATACATGGTCTAGAAACATCAAAATAAAATAGAGTTACTGGGAAGGCTTGGGTTTCTTTGAAAGTAGAATACTTACTTATCTATATGATCTCTACAAATCACTATGTAAATTCCTTGAAGAACTAAACAATAGTGCAGTCCTATAAGGTTGACCTGGGAATTTAATCTTTTCAGTTGTGCTAATAAAAGGATTTAGAATCATATTTTTAAAAATTCAATTATCATTTAGAGTGAAAAGGCAGATAAAGTGCTTCTCCAGACAAGGTAAAGCTGAAGGAATTCATTATCACCAAGCCATTATTATAGGAAATGTTAAAGGGATTTATTTAAGAAAAAGAAGATTAAAACTATGAACATGAAAATAACAAACTCATAACTATCAATAATTGAACCTAAAAAAACCCAACAAAAACAAACTAAGCAAACAACCAGAACAGGGACAGAATTATAGGTATAGGGATCATTTGAAGGGTTATCATATCAGCTGGGAGCGGGGGAGGAGAATGGGGGAAAGGTGCAGGGATTAAGAAACATAAATTGGTAGGAACAAAATAGACAGGGGGAGGTTAAGAATAGTACGGGAAGGGGAGAAGCCAAAGAACTTACATGAACGACCCATGGACAAGAACTTGAGGGGGGGATTGCTGGAGGGAAGGTGGATACCAGGTGGAAGGAAGCAAAGGGGGAAAAATGGGGACAACTGTAAGAGCATAGTCAATAAAATATACTTAAAAATAAAAAATAAAAATTCAGTTAAAAGATATTTGATTTATTCACTATTAGATAAAAACATTTTTACATAATTATCAAACACTAAAATAATAACCATGGGCTTGTCCGTGAGAGGTGTAATTCCCTTTATTCTTTAAACAACTTAGAGCCAGTCTGCCAACTTAGAAGGAAGGAACAGACAAGAGTAGAGCCATTAGGACAGCTACCCAAAGGACTTCTAAACAGCAACGACAAAGAATTGTTTCTAAAATGGTTCTTAGGCTCTGGTTTTCATCATGCAGTCATTGCTGAGGATGCTTCCACTTGATGGCTTCCTATCATATTTTTGATAGGCAGTAAATTAGCATGTTTGCCTTTTGTCTGCTGTAACTTCTTTGCTGCTTCATTCAAACAGATGTCTCAGAATCAAGTTACAAGGAGCAAAGAGCACAGAGTTGCCACATCTGCAGTCAGGTTCCTTGATTTTTTCTTAGGTTGCTATAAAAGAGGATGCCATTTTACCAGTATGCAAATGTGAGACTGTCTCTCTTGTCTATTGCAAGTGATGGTGCCTGTTTTCAGCAAGAATTCTACAGGAGCGGGTGGAAATTGCCACCTTCCCAAAATGAGGTTTCGTGTCAGAAGTCAGCAATGTGTGGTCATAGATCAGACTGACTGAGGGCTGCATGTGTGCTTTGGTGGGTCCGATTTTAAGTATTATAGCGCTTGACTTTCATTTTGGAAGGAGGAATCAGGTATGTGATGTTGTGGGCAGTTGTGTTGAAATTTGGGGGCAGCACCAAAACTGGCAGCAAAGAGACCTGAATCTTTAATTGCAGCTTTGGAAGGGGACAATTTTTCAAGAGAGGAATCGAAAAAATGTTTCTCAGTGTGTTGACGTGAAGTGGAACCTGGGTGTTTATACTATCTTTATAAGTTGGGCAAGATTTTTGAGGTATAATTGATATAAAATATTATATTAGTTTCAGGTATACAACCTGATTCATTCCATACTTGAATACATTATGAAACTGTCATCGGAATAAATCTAGCTGACATCTATCACCACACATAGTTGCAAACTGACTTTTCTTGTGATGTATACTTTTAAAATCTACTCTCTTCGCAACTTTCAAATATGCAATACACTATTCCAGACTATATTGGGCAAGTGTATTGAATCTCAATTTTCTCATCTGAAAGAGGTGGGTAGGCAGGCCTTTGCTGGGTTACGGTGGAGATACAATGAGAAAATACAGCTGAAGGCACCTGGCACTGTTTAGCACAGAGCAAGCTCAATTAAGAATTGTCTTGTTTTCAACCAGGCTTTCTTTTCCCCCTGAAGCGGGGTTAAAAATTCCTTTAGTGTGGGTGAGAGGGGACCATGTCTCTTTTCTTACCCTTTACATGGCTATGCACAGATGTTTGTGGAATGAATTGTAGTCCTTGAGGGAGGCCTCTTTGAAGAAAGACAAAAAATGAACTAATTGCTCCATGGTTCCAATTTTGCATTGCACTCTCCCACATTCGGCAAGTCACTTGAGATGGTTTCTGTAAAGACTCTCTAGAGAGCACTTACTGAGATGATGGAGGTTTTGGTTTGTGACAGAGGTGCCTCTTGTGCCTAGTTCAGAGATAACATAAAATATCCTTTATAATAGAAACATGCCTGCTGTTAAAAATAATACAGTTTGCGTCATGTGGATCTTAAATCCTTTAGTTTTGTTAGAAATGTAAATTTTATTTTTTCTTTCAGAGCTCAGTAGAAAGTGTATTCTTTCTACGGATTGTATCAGGAGTTGTGTTGAATCAGGGGAGAAGTCTTATTCGTATTGCATAGTTTTTAGGTTTTCTCTCAGGTCTCAGAAATAGGCAGGACTGACCAAGCCAAATGAAATAACAGTCTCGTTAATCACCTGCCGAGCTGCAAGCCTTATTGTTCCTTGCATTGGCTTCTAAAAAGGCTTAGAGAATTACAGAAACCATTTTTTAAATAAATCAAGTAGAGAGACTTCAGTTCAGATCCAGTAATTCTGTGGTTAGTCTGTGTCGTTGCATTTGAAGGAAGAGATCTAGCCAGAAACTTTGATTGAGTGCTAGTTAAAATTCTTGCTGAAAGACTAGATAAAGCTTTGATGCATAAAAATGCAGCACAGAGAAATGGTTAAAAGCCCAGATGTGGTTATGGATCCTGCCCACTGCCCTTAATTGAGATTATCTAACTTCTTTGAGCTTTAATTTCATCTATAAAATTGGGAATTAATGATACTTACCCCTTAAGGCAGAGGTGTCAAACTCATTTTCACCTGGGGCCACATCAGCCTCACAACTGCCTTCAAAGGGCCACATGTAATTTTAGGACTGTATAAATGTAACTACTCCTTAACAGTTAGGCAAGAGCTCTGTGCTGCTGGGTAGAAACAAGGTGCGGGGCTGGATAAAACAAGGTGGAGGGCCGGATTCGGCTGCAGGCCTTGTGTTTGCCACTTGTGCCTTAAGGTGATTGTGGAAAATATATGGGATTAGGTAATAAAATACTGAATACTGAACTCAGTGCCTGACACATAGTCATAGGATTCAGTAAATGTTAGGTCGTCGTCATCATCATCATCATCATCATCATCACCACAGAAGCCTTTTGAGCTATGTAGCACAGATGGAGGCAAACTTATTTATATTTTAACAGATAAGGAAATAGGCTTTGAAGGATTAAGTAACTTGTCCAAAATGGTGGAACGTATTGTTGGTAAAATCAGGCATGGAAAGGACCCCTCCTGACTCTTTGTCCAGTTATCTTTCCACCAAAATATAGCTTGCTTGTACTTTGGCAATAAGTGTTTCTTTCTTTCTTTTTTTTTTTAAGATTTTATTTATTTTTAGACAGAGGGGAAGGGAAGGAGAAAGGAAGAGAAACATCAATGTATGGCCGCCTCTCATGCACCTCCCACTGGGGGTCTGGCCCGCAACCGAGGCATGTGCCCTGACTGGGAATCAAACCCATGACCCTTTGGTTCACAGACCAGTGCTCAATCCACTGAGCCACACCAGCCAGGGCAGTGTTTCTTTTAAAATTATATTTGTTGATTTTTAGACAGAGAGGAAGAGAGAGAAAACATCAATTTGTTGTTCTGCTTGTTTTTGCATTCATTGGTTGATTCTTTTTTCTGAATTAAGTTTTTCTTTGAATCTTCACCCAAGGATATGTTTATGGATTTTAGAGAGAGAAGAAGGGAGAGAGAGAGACAGACAGAGACATCGGTGTGAGAGAGAAACATCGATCAGTTGCCTCCTGTATGCGGCCTGACCAGGCATTGAACTCACAACCTAGGTATGTGCCCAGATGGAGAATTGACCCCCAACCTTTTGGTGTATGAGACGATGCTCAACCAACTGAGCCACCTGGCCAGGGCCATTGGTTGATTCTTGTATGTACCCTTACCATGGATCGAACCTGCAACCTTGATGTACCAGGATGATGCTCTAACCGACTGAGCCACCCTGTCAAGGTAGTAAGTGTATTTCTCATTAGGTTGCATAGCCTACCATGCTATTGATACTATCTATACCATGTTGAGAAACATGTCCTTATTTCTTTCTATATTTAAAACCCCTAATGATAGCCAGGTGTCTTAACCAACAGTGACACATGGCAGAGAAAGAATGAGGAGAGAGCCTACATCTTCTTCGTTGTTCCAACAGAGGAGGGCCTGAGAGATGTTGCCCATTCCCAAGATGCACTAATTAGAAACATTAAAACTGACACTGAGTCAGATTCAGGATTAAATGAGTAAACCCATATACTAGTGTGAGCTTCTCGGCGCACACAAAATTCCCATGGTGATGCTTATTTCCTTTCATTCTTGGGGGTCAAAAGAATATTCTATTTTGTTCGTCAGTGCTGCCAGGTGGGCCTCACACTGACAGTCATAGCAAAGCACTGTCATGACCCAGCTGCCGATTCCCCAGCAGTAATTTCTCACTTTTCCCACCCTTCAAGTTAATTTCTTGTCTTATGTCATACACATGCCAAGGCGGCTTTGTTAAAGGTTCTAGGAAATTATAATGTGGTAACTGTTTATTGAAACCTCCTACAGGCTGTCCCTGCATGTGACCTTTACAGACGTTATCATGTTTGTTTAATCTTAGCAACCTGTCCAAAGTTACACAAAAACTTTGAGGTTTGATCAATCTTCAAATGATGGATTCTTTCCACTACATTGCCCTCTGAGGTCGTGATTCCCTTCTTGTGTTTTTTTTTTTAGACAAAAACCCTTCCTCACTCTGGAGCTTACTTTCCCCATGTGTGATGTGAGGGGTTGGAGTAGATGCTTTCTAAGGGCCCTTTCTCTGATAAGATGTGAAGATTCCAAAAGTTCCTGTGTGATGCCATTTTTCATAATAAGTAAACTAAAGTGGTCCTTCATTTTCTTCAGTAACAGCCATCTCTAGATGTGCTAATTACAGTCATCAGCTCTAGCGCCTCTGGCAGCAAGCAAATCTTTGTAGAAGCAGAGTCTAGCTAGGAAACCTTCTGGGATCGTGTTATGGACCGAATGTTTGTGCCTCCTCAACTTCATATGTTGAATCCTAATTTCCAATGTGATGGTATTTGAAGGTAGGGCCTCTAGGAAGCGATTTGTTCTTGAGGATGGAGCCCCTCAGGAATGGGATCAGTGCCCTTATAAAAGAGGCCAGAGAGCTAGCTTGCCCTCTTTCGGCCAAGTTTAGATACAATGAGAAGTTGGCAGTCTGCCACCAGGAAGAGAGCTCTTAGCAGAATCAGATCATGCTGATGACCTGATCTTGGACTTCCCAGCCTCCACAACTGTGAGAAATAACTTTATTTTAAAAAGCCATGCAGTCTAAGGTGTTTTGTTATGGTAGCCCGAGCTGCCTAAGACAGGTTGGAAGACAGAGAGGTCAAAAGGTGACCTGAAGAAATTAACCACTGCTAGCTACATGGTCTGCAACTTGCATGAGCTTTGTAGGGATTTCAGGAGGGACAGGAAGCCGGGGATCCCACGCTTGCTCATTTCTTATCTCTTTAGCCTCATCTTTGTCATCTCACCTCATCTTGCCTCCATTTCTCTGTGAGGAATTGCTTCTTCATCTTCCTGATCATATTCTGCTCTTTTGCCAACTTCTTTACAAATTTGCTTTCTCTGCTTGCAACTCCTTCCCTAAACACCCTCCCACCCCCCTTCCATTACTTGACTAAATGCTACTCGATCTTCAACATTCAGCTCAAGTTGCCCATTTTCTCATAACATCTTTCCTGACTCTCCCCTAGTCCCACACCCCAGGCTGGGTCAGATTCCTTTCCATGGTGCTCCCAGACCACCCCTGTATTTATTCTCTCAGAGCTCTTACCACGTTGTTTAGTCATCATCTATTTATCCATCCATCTCACCCCTTAACCGTGAGCTCACTGAGGGCAGGGGTTTGTTTTCTTCCTTCTTATTTTCTTCAGCATCCAGCCCACAGCCAGATGCCTGAGAAACACTTAGTCAGTGTATGACAACTGGAAGTGATTAGAACCATCCATGGTGGATATTGAACGGGGTTATCATAGAGCAGGGGTGTCAAACTCATTTTCACTGGGGGCTACATCAGCCTTGCGGTTGCCTTCAAAGGGCCGAATGTAATTTTAGGACCATAAATGTAACTACTCCTTCACAGTTAAATGAGAACTTGGCGCTGCAGCTGGGTAGAAACTAGGTCCCAGATAAAACAAGGTGGAGGGCCGGATTCGGCCCTCGGGCCTTGTGTTTGCCACCTGTGTCATAGAGCCCCAAAACATCTGGATCCAGCCTTCAAGGAGCTTTCAGTTCAATAGGAAGTAGCTCATCCTCCAGGGAGCAGGTCTGGCACAGCTTGTGGGGCTGGGAAAGTGTCAGACTAGAATGCATACTCAGGAATATAACACTGATTGGCCATGGACATCCTGCTACAGTATTTCTTCCCTCACCCTTGTGTGGCAGGTGCCTTGATCATTCCACTGATTTTTTCCATGGAGATGAGGGGATAGCAGAAAGGGACATGTAATGACTGTATATTTTGTGCTCACCTTGCTGAACTGTGTACCCTGGCACGGGCCTGCATTGTGTGGAGGGAGAGGTTCCTTTCCTATTTTCCAAAGGCATTCTCCATTCACCAAGCCTTGCACCTAAAGGGGCGCTCAAGCTCAAGGTGGTGTGTGGTTCTAATTTGCACAGGGGAAGCCTATGGTCTAAGTGGTGGCCCTGATGTTTTGGGTCCCAGAATGAGCAGAACACTGGATATGAGTGGCTATTAGAGCTTCTTAAACCCAGCATTGTCATTGTGGGTCTGTCCTCACACTTCTGCTTCTGAAGGAAGTATGGGAGGTCTTTGGTGCTGTATGCCAGAGTTGTTCATGCTGTGATAAGAGCTACAATGTCAAAACTGGAAATTAACCCCTGGCTGGTGTGTCTCAGTGGATTGAGCGCAGGCCTGCAAACCAAAGTGTTGCCGGTTCAATTCCATTCAGGGCATATGCCTGGGTTATAGGCCACATCCCCAGTAGGGGGCACTCAGGAGGCAACCACACACTGATGTTTCTCTCCCTCTCTTTCTCATTCCCTTCTCTTCTCTCTAAAAATAAATACATAACATCTTTTAAAATACCCGGGAAATTAGAACCAAGGAAAATGCCCAGAGTAATACCCACAGGATCAAGCATTTTTCTCTTGTAAGTTTACATTAATTCTGAGAGTCAGGAGCAGGCCCTGATAAAATTGGAGTGAAGATATTCTGGGTTCAAATTTCATTTAATATGTCATTTAACCTCAGGTTTCAGATCTCTAAGGTAGATCTGTTGGTGAAGTGTGTGTGTGTACAACCCTAAGTTTGAATGCTGTGTCCTCCCATAGTAGAGGGGATCATGTCAGCTATGTGTCTCAATTTGTTGTATGCTTTTGATCAATGTTTAGAGTCTTCGAATGATTGTTTTTGCTAATTTTGACTAGTTTAATAAATGCCTCTCCAGAGGAGAGACTTCACCAAGCCATTCCCCAAAGTCACTAAATCTCTGATGACTTGTTAGCAGGGGCGGGGGGTGACAAGGTCAGATTAATGGATTGGAAAGCTCATTTTCGTTATTGAGTCCATCTCCCAGGGTGATTTGTGAGTATGAGATG
This sequence comes from Tonatia bakeri, assembly GCA_004024845.1. Taxonomy (NCBI): domain Eukaryota; kingdom Metazoa; phylum Chordata; class Mammalia; order Chiroptera; family Phyllostomidae; genus Tonatia; species Tonatia bakeri. The sequence continues at coordinate 73,327 of PVIA01001706.1, read as the reverse complement.
TATGTGAGAACCCCTGGTGTATGGTTGGTACTCAATAGATGTTCATTGTTTTGGTTGTTAAATTGCTTCTTAACAGCTCAAATGTGACCTTAGAAAAGTAACTTTCTGCTTCTGGATCTCGGTTTTTCCAGCTGTAAAATGAAGATGATCTGTCCAGCTTTTGTTTGTTAGCTGTTTTTATTCATTCATTCACTGCAGCCTTAGGTTCTTCCCTTTTTCAGTGACCCTTAGTCCAGATAACCTAGGTTCTCCTCCAGTCTACTTTCCTGGAGCTTTAATATCTTTCACCTGACACAATTTCCATTTGATTTTTTGGATTTCCATTAAATTTTAAAAATACGCAGTGGTATTCTCAGAAAAGAGGCAGTTATAATGGGTGACCTCTGGGAAGAACTCTGTAAATAAGAAAGCAGACTATTTTAACAGGCTTTGTCCTTTTTTTTGGTAAATTACTCCTTACTTTTAAGGGTCCATGGGGCATTTAACAAAAAAGGGTGTAGGCGAGATCAGCTAGCAATTAGACATATTATCTGACATCAGTAAAATTTCAGTTTGGCAGGAAGGAAATAATTGATTGCTCAGCCATTTATAGTTGTATTAGATCAAGAAGCTGGGCTGGTGCTAGTTACTCTGCCTTTACGGTGTGGAAGAGACAGATACTTATCTCCAGGAACTCAGTATTGTAAGAAGAATAACTAGAAAAACAGTCAACCTTTCCTCAGGACATTTGCAAAGGCGCCAGGCCCTGTAGGAATAGAGGGAAGGGCCGGAGCCATTTTGTCTGGGATGTTTTAGAAAGGATTCTTGAAGAAAGCGGACTGAGTTGTGAGCTGTGCCTGGAAAGACACAGATGGAAAGGATCCCTACTGAAGAAGCAGCTAGCACAAGGTATGTCTGGGAAATGCTGAGGCGATCAGTGTGACTAAGAGCTAGAAGGCACCACAGGGTAAGGTGGGAGTTGGGGTTAAATTGTGGAACAATTAAGGGCCAAGCTAAAGACTTTGACTTTATTATCTGTGCAGGAAGGTGCCAGAAGACCCCTCCCCCCACCTCAGGTATGATTTGCATACAGTGTCTCAATGATTTTTTGAACAGGAAAGTAATCAGTATAGTCATGTTCAAAATCAGATTTTCATTGTAATCCAAAGAATTTGGGCTTTTATCAAGTTTTGTTAGAAATTGGCTCAAGAAAGAAAATGCCCTGGTGGTTGTTAGTACACAACAGAGGCAATGTGGAGACGCTGTGAGGCACTGCATAGGAAAGGCAGAGACCAGAGTTGGAGTGCTGGCTTAGGGGTGTGCGCACTGTGCCACCCAAGGCAAGTCACGTCCCCTCTGTGAACCTTCCTGTGCTTACTTGTGAAAGATGGATGACCACGGTCTTCTCAGATAGTTATGGTCATCAAGTGATGTGAGTGAGAAAATATTTTCATCATCTCGAAATGGCTACCTGTAAGTTACTTTTTTAAGAACAAAAAGTTTCGGTGAAACTGTTCAAAAGGAGAGATCCCTATAGGCGTTTTGGCCCGTTTAGCCTAGGGCCACTGTGGGAAGAAGTCCCCCCCCCCTCACATTTCATCTCAGGCCCCCAGGCCTCCTAGTTTGTAAATTTTTTTTTTTAGGTCCCCGCCCTGTCACCCAGAAACATCGCTGTGTGGTTGCCTCTTGCATGCCCCCTACTGGGGACATGGCCCACAACTCAGGAATGTGCCCTCACTGGTAATTGAGCTCAGGCCTGTGGTTCACAGGCCTGAGCTCAATCCATTGAACTACACCAGCCAAGGCTCTAGTTTATAAATTTTGTGCTACCCATAAACAATACAACTTTAACATTGATAGACTGCAGAGCCTTCATTCGTTCATTCATTCATTCCACAGCTGTTACTACTAAATGCCAGATACTTCTCTTCTAGACACTTAGAAGACTTTGGGGGAACAAACTAAAATTCCCCGCTCCTGTGGAGCTTACATTCTATCGTGTGTACATGGTGGTGGGGGACCAGCAACAAACAGTTAAACAGAAGAAAAGTGTGTAGTGTATGAGAAGATGGTAAATGGTATGAAAAAAAGTAAAGCAGCATGAGAGGCGTTTGGTGAGCTGGGTGTGAGAGAGCAGTTTACAATTTAAATGAAAGAAATAAGCTTAACTAAAAGGACTTTGCAAATGGAAAACACCCTAAACAAATGTTAAAGATTTATATTTTTTAGAAAAGTTTGAAACGGCCAAGTCGTCTGCATCTTTTTTGTAGGATTATCTCACAGGAAATTCATTCATTCAATATTTATTGAATGCCTGCCTGAATGAATGCTGTTATTCTGGAATGTTTACTATGGGTTAAGCATTATTTATTAGGATCTCATTTGATCACTGTAATAACTCACTAATGTAGACATATGTCCCCAAGCAAGCAAAACTCTAGAGCAGGGGTGTCCAACCCCTGGCTCACAGGCTGCATGTGGACCAGGATTGTTATGCATTCGGCCCAACACAAAATTGTAAATTTACTGGAAACATTATGAGATTTTTTATGATTATGTATTGAAGTGTATTTAATGCGTGGCCTAAGACAATTCTTCTTCCGGTGTGGGGCCCAGAGATGCCGAAATGTTGGACAACCCTGCTCCAGAATATAGGTAGTATATCTAATTAAGGAAACACTTCTTTCTAAAAATTAAATGTGGGAACAAAGTGGCTTTGATGGCAATTACTGATGCCTTTCAGATTGGCAGGGTCAGCTGCGTATCAGGTGGTGACCTTTGGTGCTTTATCAGAAGTCACCAGTGGGTTCAAGATGTGGCTGTTTTAAAGAAGTTTTCTTAGCAACTTCTGGGGTAGGCAGGCTGATGTGGTTGGTGGCCAAATTTTATCATACAAAATTGAGGAACCCCTGTATTAAAATCTTCAATTTTCTAAGGTGGAGTCATGTGTCCATTCTTTATAGAGGAACATTAAGAAAATTATGGCAGCGCTTGGACACTTCAGCTTATTTTTTCCATTACAGTTACTAAGTAAACAGCAAATGTAGTACTCTGTTCTGGTTGGAAGCCCTAAGAAAGAAAAGCCTCAGCCTCCAGATTGCATAGCAGGTAAGTAGTCAGTTAAGAGAAGGGAATGAGGATGAGGGGACTGGGAAAACGTAGAATTGGGAATCAAAAAGAAAGGCAGATGAGAAGTACTGGTCACACCTCCAGGCCAGACTGACCAAGGGCTCAGGAGAAAGACCTAGTCATAGTCATCCCTCTGTCCCTCCCTCAGTCTTCCCTCCTTCCCTCCCTCCAGTGCTACAGCTCGCTAAATGTCTGGCTGCTGCTGAGGTGGAGATCCAGCTAGAAATGCCACTGTTTTCTGCTGGGGAAACAATAAATAACCAGAGGGAGCACTATCAAAACCTGCCAGTTCTGCTGTTTCAATTTATAGCTCCTAAATCCACGGTCTCCCTTCCATACCCAAAGCTACTGCCTCACCGCCTCTTTACTGGTTTATTTAAATGGCTTCTTAAATTCTGCGCTTTCTAATAATCATATTTGACCTCGTTACTTACCTGTTTTGAATTATTCAGTACCATTCCCCTTTCTGTAGAATAAAGCTAGCCTCTTGAATGTGGCAGGTCAGGGTCTTCACGGTCTAGCCCTTGCCTGCCTCTGTCTTTTTTCCGTCCTCTCTGTGTTTCAGCCCAAGCTTTACCTTCTCCATCCAGGCAGCCACCCCACTTCCTGGCATAGTTCTGTGTTCCTGTCACTGTTGTCACTGTCGATTTTGTCTAAATATTGCTTTAATTATAGAGTTTCCTAATTGTTTGCTCACTTTTATTTCTCTGGGCCATGTTTGGAGTTACTTGAGACAAGCATTATTCATTTTGTACCCCAACTATTTTGTTTGTTTTTAGTCACCACATCTAACTCTGTGTAATTTTTTTTAAAAAGATTTTTACTTATTTACTTTTAGAGAGAGGAGAAGGGAAGGAGAAAGAGGGGGAGAGAAACGTCAGTGTGCAGTTGCCTCTTGCATATACCCTATTGGGGACCCGGCCCGCAACCCAGGCATGTGCCCTGACTGGGAATCAAACTGGCAACCCTCTGGTTTGCAGCCCGTGCTCAATCCACTGAGCTATGCCAGCCAGGGCTACATCTGTGTAACTTAACCTTCTTGTCTCCAAGGACACATCCTGCCTGTCTCTGGCATACTTTTTATTTCTCCTTCCTTCACATTCCTTTTGAATTCATTTCGTTTCATTTCATACCGTTTACCAGGCAGCATGGTAGTATCTGCAGATGGAAATGTAAGGAAGACATGGTTGCTCTTTTACGGGTCTCACGGTCTGGTGGGGAGACTGCTGGGGGCAGAAATTCCTTTGTGCAGTCTTTAGACTGCAGAGCCTTTAGAGTAGCCTCAGGGAATGCTTTGGCTGCAAGTCCTCCACAGGAGCAGCCCTGTTCAAACTCTTTTATTCTTGGGATTCTGTAGACACTTTTGTTTGAGCAGAGGCAAAGGGATTCCACCGCCGAAAACCACAGTTGTTTGGGTACTGTTTTAAAGGAAGAGATACTGTGTTAAGCGCTATAAAAACAGTCTAAACAATGGCGACAGACACCCTGACTTCTTGTTTGGCAAAAGTCAGTTTCTTTGCTAAGCCCCAGCCATTCTGTTTGCAGTTTCAGGCAGCTTGGAGGTAGGTGGGTGGGTGCCCTTCCACCTGTTTCCCATCATTTCCTACTCGTTCCCACTTGTTCCTACTTTCCTACCTCGCTGAGCGAATACTCCCCGTTTCACCAGTATGGAATCCAGAAATCTTCAAATTTGGGAGGAGACAACATTTTAGCTACTTTGATGCATTGAGCTAGCTGGAGAGGAACTGTGCTGAGTCCCCTGTCTCTGGGGCAGGGTTAATGCCTCTGTCTCCTGCCAGTGAGAACTCTGACCACAGTGTGATGCCATTGCCTGTTTTATACTGGTCATCTCCCCCAACACCCCATGACGGGAGAATGTGAGCCTCCTGAGGGCATGGCCACTCTGTATCCTGAGGCCCTGGCTGTGGACCCTGCAGAGGATAGGTGCATTTTCAGATTTGAGGCAGGAAGGGAAGAAGGAGTATAAGGAGAGTTACAAGCAGAGAATGTAGAGGAAAATCTTGACCATGAAAGGCTACCTATGTTCCAGCACAATGCCTAGGAGATAATGTAGACTTGAAGAGCTGACAGGGAAGGGGAATGGAGGAGCATGTTGTGAGGGCAGAGGAAAGTGTGGGCCAACATATTCAGGGATTCAACTTTCCAAGCCTTCCAGATGACTTGTCCGGAAAGCATTTCTCACCCGGGGGAATCCAGCCATTTTACCATTTTCTGACCTGCCTGAGAATGATTGGGCAGCTGATAAGTGGTAAGAAGATGAACAGATGTCCTAATAGTTCTTATTCTTGGAAGTTGTCACTTGACTCCAAAAGGCTTCAGGGCAATACTTTAGGAAAGGGTGAAACTGGTATAGGGAAACTTGAATTTCCAGAAAAATCTCAAGGTTCTGTCCAAGGTACGGTCACCTATAGGGTTTTTTTGACCCTTCCTTTCCATCGCCCCTCCCCCGCCCTGTGCCACTCGCCACCCCTATACCCTGCCACAAATCCGGGTCACTGGAAGTGATGGTGTATTCAAAGAGGCTGCCTTTCTAACTTGCTAAGAGTCAGGATTCCTTTTTTGAATGAATGTACAGCCTCATGCTGAGAAGGACAAATGTCTTCAAATTTGACAGCCACAATTTCTTGCCACAGGAGAAAAAAATAGGTTTAAAAAAATTCTGGTTGATTGATAGTGATTATTTTAGTTATTAATGTGCTGAATCATTCCACTTTGGCTACCCTGATGGTAAGTTTCATTTTTTTTTTTTTTTTTTTACCCAGGGAAAGCACTATTTCATGTTTCTTCACTGCCCAGGAAAAATAAAATGTACATGAACTTTAGACACAACGGCTATGCGAAAAGGCATACGCATCCGTAGGAAAATGTCTTCATTAACACTTAAACAATGATTCCTTACCCACCAATGTTAATGTATGTTAAACCTATCTGTTGACTTGCAAATTCTGGTTTGCTCACTCCAGCTTTTACGTGCCCCAGTCACCACTAAAACCTCTGAGGAAGCCGTCTTTGAAACAAGAGTTTCTAGCTTTTCTGTCCCGCTGTTTTTCTAACGAACAGAATTGCAGCACACAGAGGATCTGTGTGACGGCTGAAGAGGTGAGGCATCTGCTGCACTAACTGCTTGCTTAATATAATAAAAACCATTCAACCTGGTTTCCATATTTTGCCATTGAGTTTTATTAACTGTGTTTATCCTGTGAGCGTTCAAAGGAGAGTCACAAAGGATGCATTTCTAGAAATTTAAATAAGCACACGCCTGCCTGAAGAGTTAATGCACATGCACATCAGGACGAAAAGATAGTAATATATTTCCATTATTGCCAGTCATTATTCTATCATGTATTAGCAAAATTGAGCCAGGGACCGACTCAGGCCAATGTGCATTTGAGCACATGGTTACTGGTCAGAGGGAGCACTAGCTACTGTGGCTGTGGGGTGGGAGAAACTTGATTTCAGACATGCTGTCACTTTACCAGAGATTGTCTTGTCTGGACAAGACAGTTTGTTGGATTTTATTGTCCTCAAATTAAACTACTCTCTGTCTTACTCTTCAACTTGTCTTAAATGTTTGATTAAACGCTGGGAGAAGTGTCAATATTGCTCAACTTCTAAGTCATTAACCATCGTAATCCTGCACATTCCTTGCGGCCGAGGCCATTTTCTCTCCGATTTCTCTGCAGCCGGGCGGGGTTGTGGCGGGAGGGGTTGAGCCTCTCCACGGGCGCTGCAGTGTGGTGATCATCCTCTGCGTGGGAGGTGTGGGGGCTTGGCTAGAGGTTCACAACTCATTAAAGACTATACTAAAAAACTCGCTTAGGTTAATACACGTTGAAAGAGATGGAAACTCGTCTACGTAGTTGCTTCCAAACAACTCCAGCTTACCCCTGTGTGCTCCTGCCTGCTTCCCTCAAATAGACAGGCAATGGAAAAACTTTTCTCTTGTTTAGTCGAGATCTCAGTTATTGAAATTGCAGAAATTAATGTATTCTTTTGAGTCTGAACACCTGTTCATCCTGTATTCCCTACCATGAATAATCAGCTCTTCTCATGATTGTGATAGGCCTGTTGAGAAAACTGCCCATCTCCTCCTAATTTTTATGCATACCCAAAGAGAATATTTAAACCATGGTTTGTCGAGACTGATGTCCAGTTGTTAGGTTTCACAATGGTATGTGAATGGGGCATAGGCAAAAGTGGGTTTTGATATAAAAATAAAATGCTTGGAGTTTCTCAGTCTCATCCTAATAAAATACCAAGAGCCACATCCATTTCTTTCCCCACCCGCCCTGCCTTTTTTAAACACCCTTGGGAACTACTATATGGTTGAAAAACAGATACTTGTCATAAAGCACCTATCTGTACGGTCACAGATTACTCGATTGTAAATCTTCTTTGGCAAAAATGACTTGATTGATTTTGGAATTGGAGCCTCTTTGTAATACACTGCTTTGAGTGACCGTTTCAGCAAAGGCAAAGGGGGCTTGGGCACACTCAGAAATGCCTGCTGCATAAGTAAGAAGGATCACACTGAGTTGCCGGAGAGTATCTTAATGGCCTGAACCCCTTCCTGTTACAATAATTACAGGAACGTCTTTAAGCTCTTCTCTGACAAACTTGTGAATTGAAATAGGAAGTGTTTTAATGTATCGAAATTATTTTAAAATTTGTATTCGAATTTTGAGGGTGAACGATTTTGTGTTCCTCTCTCCTGTTTACTAAGCATAACCAATCTTGAATGCTTTTTCTCCTATAATATGCATATTATTTATAAGATTATGTATAGTACTGTGTCACATATAAGTATCCCTCTTCAGGATGACTGTTGTTTTAGGGAAAAATGTGCATAACCCAGTTTTCTAAAAAGGTACAGTTCAGACTAACAACAGTTGTTCCTTTTTGAACTGCAGAAAAAAAATAAGTTCTGCTTGTAAGTTTAGCTAAGTGGTGACAAATATCAGACTATTTTCTACATGAGAGGATAGTGATGCATCTGTCTCCTAATTCCCCATTAGTCCTCGCAAGATTTTGCTTAAGCACCTGCCTGGAATAGAAGTACTTCCAACAGACTGTGCATAACCTCTCATTAAATCAGCATGCAGAGGACTAGCCAGCAGATGCTGCTGACAGGAACCCAGATGTAATCTCTTTAACCTTGTCCTGTAAGGCGCGCACAAGTCGTGACCGGGGAATTCAAAGTAAATTAGGTTTTACATGAAAGTCTATAATCTAAATTCAATTTGATTAAAAGGATGCCTGATTTGTGTTTGCAACGAAATCTTACGTTGCAGCTATCAGCAATGTTCCTTTAAAAATTCCTATACCTAACTCTATTTTTCTCACACCCATGTTTATCTTATTTTTAAGACGGTCAGCTTTCCATCGTTGCCCTGCCCCTACATCCTTAAAATGAAGAAGCTTTTGAAGGAACAAGATACAAGCACAATCATGATGTGTTTATCAAAATCCAAATGAGATGGGAAACATTATCTATTTCAGGAATTAATAGGGAAAGGTCATTTTACAAGTCCAAATAGAGCTGTTCTCTATGTTGGAAATATTTTCTCTGTATTTAATATCATACAATTAGGACTTTTGTATTACACTTAAGTTTTATCCTGCAACCATTTTGTTAAATTAATATTTCTCACTAACACAATTCCTCTTGAAAATTCAATCAGCAATTTAAAAAAATCAGTCATCTCCAGAATTCTTCTGTTTTCACATTTTTTGTTCCTTTTCAAAACTTTCTGTTTTTAATTATGCAATTTCATTTTCTGAAGATAACCTAAAGAGATTAAAAACATCTTGGCTTTAGCTATTTTTTGAGATAGGAGCCGAGTTGCAGGAAATGTTACAGTTCATTTCTTAAAGCTATGGTTTTTCTTCTTTAACACATCCATCCTCTTACTATAACCTTCAGGGGTTTGAATGAGCTAATGCTTGGCAAGCCCCAAGTCTGTCCCCTTATAGCTAGCTACCTACCACCTGAGATTTCTTGCTCGGCCTCAGTGTGCTCCTGAGAAGCAGGGTGCCCACGTGGGCCCAGATGGTTGCTATTATGAAACTTTAGGAACACATTCAGACGAGAGAAAACTGAGAGGAGGCTCCTGATGTTTACAGTTTGGGGTCCCCCAGTGCACTTCTGGGTAAGTGAGTGCTCCCTGCTAAGGTTTGCTTCTGATATTGATTGGTGGAAAAGTCACTTCTATTATGAACACTGAGAACATAAGTTTATTCTTTGCTGTCATAACCTAAAGTGTCTTCTGCGAGCAGTGCTTGAATTGGAATGCATACTGGACTGGGAATCATGAATTGGAATTCTCACACTGTCTCTTATCTTTTTATAGCTAGCTGTGTGGCCTTGGGCTGGTCACTTACTTTAGATGGGCAATATGCTCCTTCACACATACGTTGGGTCATCCTTTTTAAACTTTACCAGTTGGCCCTGGCTGCTGTGGCTCAGTGGATTGAGCGCTGGACTGCAAACCAAACGGTCACCAGTTCAATTCCCAGTCAGGGCACATGCCTTGGGTGTGGGCCCATGAGAAACAACCACACATTGATGTTTTGCTCCCTCTCTTTCTTCCTCCCTTTCCCTCTAAAAATGAATAAAATCTTTAAAAAATAAAAAAATAAAATTTACCAATTCAAATTTTAAAATATTTAAGGTATAATTTACCTTTGATAAGGTGTTCAAGTCCTAAGTTTAGAGACAGATGGACTTTTAAATACGTATACACCCATGCAACCACCTACCAGGTCAGGATGTTAGACGTTCCCAGAATGCCAGCACACTCCTGGGTGCTCCCCCAGCCACTCTCTGAGCTGCTGTCACTAACTGAAATGTGAGCTGGGCATTAATATGTAAAAGTCTTGATCTCATTAGGCTGACTCTGTTTGGACACCATTCACTCAATAAGTGTATAATATATTATATATACTCCCCGTTGGGAATTGCTCTGACTTTTCTTTGTTCTCTTTTCTTAAGCAAGTGAACTTCCTTAAAAACCTATTGCTCCCTGGGTCTTTGACTGTGAAGTCTCCTTAGACCCCTGCGAGGTCAACAACAGCATAAGAGCCAAGATTCCCCAGTGTTCACCCCCACCATTCTAGGTTTCAATGTGGAATCTGGGAATAAAAACAAAAGGAATTGTTTTCACTTGTGACACTGGGTATAGTGCTAAACCAGGGAGGTCAAACTCATTTTCACCGGGGGGGCACATCAGCCTTGCAGTTGCCTTCAAAGGGCTGAATGTAATCTTAGGACTGTAGAAATGTAACTACTTAACAGTTAAGGGAGAGCGGTGCTGCCGCCTGGTAGAAACAAGGTGCCAGGCAGGATAAAATAAAGTGGAGGGCTGTATTCGGCCCACAGGCCTTGTGTTTGCCACCCATGTGCTAAACTGATTGACAGCAGTATGAACTTATTAACAATAACAACAGATAGTGTCGATGTATTACTTTACGGTTTTCTAATGCAGTTTCTTCTACATTACCTTCTTGGATCTTCAAGCTTCCCTGAAAGGTCTATGCTATTCCTCTCTTTTACAGAGGAGGGCATAAAAGCTCATAGAGTAAAATGACTTGCTCAGGATCATACAGCCAGGAAATGGAAGTATTTGAATTTTCCTTTAGGTGTGTCAGACTCACATCCACTTAAAACAGTAGAAAAAAACTCCAGAATCTTGGTCGTGTTCCAAAATGCTGTTCTTTTAAATTTCTTTTTTATTTTTTAAAAGATTGTATTTATTTATTTTTAGAGAGAGGGGAAGGGAGGGAGAGGGAAACATTACTGTGTGGTTGCCTCTTGCGCGCCCCCTACTGGAGGCCCAGCTGCAACACAGGCATGTGCTCTGACAGAATCAAACCAGCGACCCTTGGTTTGCAGGCGGGTGCTCAATCCACTGAGCCATACCAACTAGGGCCTTTTTGTATTTTTAATTCAATTTATTTGGGTTACATTGGTTAATAGAATTACATAGGTTTCAAGTGTACAATTCTGTAGTATATCATCTGTATGTTATACTGTGTGTTCACTAACCCCTAGTAAAGTCTCCTTCTGTCAACATTTATCCCCCATTTACCCTCTTCTACCTCCTTGCCCCAACCCCTTTCCTTCTGGTAATCATCATACTATTTTCTGTGTTTATGAGGTTTTATTGTTTTTTAGTAATTCCTTCAACTATTTCACCCAGTCCCACAACCCCTTCCATCTCACAGCTGTCAGTCTGTTCTCTGTATCTGAGTCTGTTTCTATTTTGCTTGTTTGTCTATTTTGTTTGTTAGATTCCACGTATAAGTGAAGTCATATGGAACTTGTCTTTCTCTGACGGCCTTATTTCACTTAGCATAAAACCCTCTAGGTCACAGGTGGCAAACACAGGGCCCGTGAGCCAAATCTGGCCCTTCGCCTTGTTTTATCCGGCCCGGCACCTTGTTTCTACCCGGCGACAGCGCTGAGCTCCTTGCCCCTGGTTAAGTAGTTACATTCATACAGTCCTAAAATTACATTTGGCCCTTTGACTTGAGGCTGATGTGGTCCCTGGTAAAAATGAGTTTGACACCCGTACTCTAGGTCCAATCCATTCTGACGCAAAACATAAGATCTTTTTTTTTTAAAACAGCTGAGTAGCATTCCATTGTGTAAATATACCTTTAGGTAAATTTTTATCCACTCATTTACCAATGGGCACTTGGGCTGTTTCCAAATCTTAGCTATTGTAAATAGCACTGCAATGAACATAGGGGTATATATATTCTTTCTAATCAGTGTTTTGGGGTGGTTTGGATATATACCCAGAAGTGGAATTGCCGGATCATAAGGCAGTTCCATTTTTAATTTTTTGAGGAAACTCTATACTGCTTCCTGCAGTGGCTGCACCAGTCTGCATTCCCACCAACAGTGCACTAGGGTTCCCTTTGCTCCACATCGTTGCCAACATTGTTGTTTGCTGATTTATTGATGATGGCCATTCTGACAGGTGTAAAGTGATATCTCATTGTGGTCTTAATTAATATTTCTCTGATGTCCTGTTTGGAAAAGTGTCTAATTAGGTCCTTTGCCCATATTTTAATTGGATTGTTTGTTTTTGGTGTTGAGTTATATGAAGTTCTTTATAAATTTTCTATATTAATCCCTTATTGATGTATCATTGGTGAACATGTTCTTCTATTCAGGGGGTTGTCTCTTCCTTTAGTTGAGGGTTTCCTTTGCTGTACAAGAACTTTTTGATGTAGTCCCATGTTTATTTTTTCTTTTGTTTCCCTTGCTCAAGGAGATATATTAGAAAAGATATTGCTAGGAGCAATGTCCAAGATTTTACTTCCTATGTTTTCTTCTAGGATTTTTATGGTTTCAAATCTTATATTTAAGTCTTTTATCCATTTTGAGTTTATTCTTGTATATGGTGTAAGGAGGTGGTCTAATTTCAATTTTTGCCTGTGTCTTATACAATTTTCCCAATACCACTTATTGAATAGACTGTACCAAAATATCATTTATTTACATATATATTTATATTTAAATATATCTATTTATATATCTATTTATATTTATATTTATTTACATATATATTTATATGTAAATAAATACCATTTATTTGTTATATATATAACTTTTTCCCTCAGGAAAATGGCCTATAGGAGTTCCTCTTTCTTCTTCCTTTCCACCTCACACGGAATAGTTGTTTTGTTATTTGTTGCACCAGTGAGAAATAGCAGTGACAGCACATGGGCAAATAATTCCATAGGGACATTAACCCAGAGCTGCTGTGGAAGGAGGAATCAGTCTGAACTGGAAGTGGTGTCCAGGTTGGGCGACAGCCTGATCTAACACTCAGAGGGGTAACTGGGGTTCTGTGGGCTTGTCCCCAGACACTGCAGTGCCCGGCCACATGGGCCGCCTGCTAGGATGGCTACTTGCTCTGTGCTCTCTTCCATTCTGTGAGTAAATGGGGGCTGGGAGTGAAGGTTGTCTTAAGCTGCCCTGTCCAATAAAGTAGGCACTAGTTACATATGGCTATTTGAATTTCAATTTTGATCACTTCAAATGAAATAAAGTTGAAAATTAAGTCCCTCAGTTGTACTAGACATATTTCACGTGCTCCATAGCCCTGTGGTGACCCTATTAATCAGCACAGTTAGAGACCATTTCCGTCACTGCAGAAAGTTCCGTTGGATGGCACTGGCCTAGACCAGGGACATCTTTCATCCTTTGTGTGCTGAGAATTCTCTCGCTCAGCAGGCTTAGGACAAGTGTACTTCAGACTCTGGACAAACCTCTGTGCTACTCTCCCTTTACTCCCAGTCCCTCCCTTATGTGCACTGCTTTGCATCTAGGTAGCCAGGGCTTTAGGGAACAGCCATTTGTTTTTCCTTCCCCAACTTTGCCCCTTTTCCTTGAAGATGGAGGCAGATCCTGTATTTCAGAAGAAAAAGTTGGTTCTCTTCACTGCTAAAATAGAAGGGATGCCAGGCTTTGTGGGTCCTGAAAGTGGGAAGAGAATATAAGGATCCCCACTTGAATCATTTCTCTTTAGCCTACCTTTCCCCACATTTACTAAACAAGAATTTCTTAACCAATAGGAGACCAACTTCCTGGCCTCCCAGTTAGGTCTCGCATATGCATATTCATAGCTTTGGGGGAGAAAGTGATGAAGACCTTCTGAATTTTGGTCATGAGTAATGAAGACCTTTTAAATTTTAAGAAGGTCATGAGCACCTTTCAAATCACCCCTGTTTTAGGGTGCAGTTTGTATTTGTTTGTAATGCTAATAGAGATTTCCATATTTAGGATGGGTTATTAGTATCAGGGATCCCTTTTATTAACGGCAGGACATCTTAAAACAATCACTAGTCATTGTTAACAGCTCATTATTTTTCATATCTTAAAGATTGAACCCTTCACCATGATTAATAAAGGATAGTTATTATCTGCTTTGGTCACAAAAAATCATGTACAAAAGAAACACTTTGGCAAATTAAAGGTAAAATGGTAGCATGAACACTTGTATCTGCGCTGCTAATTAAAAGACTTAACTTATTAGGCCTTGAGGGGGGAGGAAAAAAGAAACAAACAAGTATAATTTGCCAGATTAATTTTATGGTCTGTTCTATTTAATCAAACTATACCTTTTAGTGAAAGTGACAAATCTGGGTTGTCAGAATGTGGTAGATAAGGAAGATAAAGGTCATATATTTTAATGTCACAGAAGGTCTTATTAAAGGAATCTTAATTACATTAGGTACCCATGAAACATTAATTAAATACTGTCTGAAATAATTAGGTCCAAGTTACTGATGGTTTAATTAAACTCAGTTTCGTATTTCATAAGAAAACTAAAGGTCCAGTATCTCTGTTGGCAGTATAATTGATAGTATGTCAAAAAGGCAAAATAGTAACCTTGACCAACCATGGAGAGAGGGTGGTAAGGCGCACGAGGCCTGTGTGCATTGATGCCATTCTCCCTGGTGGCTCGTGCTGCAGTTGATACCTCAGGAAGTGTGTGCCTTTGTAACCTTTCACTTCTGGGTCACAGAACTGGGTGCCCTAGACTAGGGGAGGTAGATACGATACAGAGTGAATCCATCACCTAAGGCTTGAAAAGTTGGTCACGTGCAGAAAGGCAACATGCCTTATACACGCACATTTTCCTTTTTAGAAATACATCCTGCCTTTTGTCATCTCTGTACATTGTATCTCAGAAATGCTAGACGTCTTTTCTGATCACTTACTTGCAATCTGCACAGAGGGTATTGTGACATTGAAAAAGACTTCCCTAAACTCCATCCCCATATTTATTTAGTGTCTCTATGCCTTATGGTTCATTTTCTTCTTTAGTGGCATGTTTTGGCAGTTAAGAGAATGGGCTTTGGAATCAGACTGCAGGGTTTGAACGTCAGCTCTGCCACAGCTGTGTGACCTTTTGCTAGTTACATTTTTTAATTTGTTTCTTTTTCTTTTTAAAAAATATTTTAATTATTTAAAAAAATATTTTAATTATTTTTTAAAGAGAGGAGAAGGGAGGGAAGAAGAGGGGCAGAGAAACATCCATGTGTGGCTGCCTCTCGCACGCCCCCTACTGGGGACCTGGCCCACAACCCAGGCATGTGGCCTGACTGGGAATCGAACCTGCAACCTGTCTGTTGCCTAACCCACTGAGCTACACCAGTCAGGGCTGAATTTGTTTCTTCATTTATAAAATAGTATATGTAATAATAACTATTTAACAGGGTTGTAATGAGTATAGTGCCTTAATGTATATAAAACATTTAACACAAGTGAAAAGTATATGGTGAGCCTAAAAAATGGTGCAGAACATTCTGTGGTCAATAGGATCATGGGGATTTGAGGTCCAGCTTGAATTAGTTGCATGTAGGAGAATGCAAGTAGAATGCCAGTTTAAAAAAACTTTAGAACATGCCAGAAGGAGAAAAGATGACACAAAAGCAAAAATGTAGCTGGAGATTTTATGGGCCGATGATTTGAAATAAGCTTCAGGTCTGTTTTTTTGTTCTTTTGTTTGGCTTTGTTTTTTGAGTCTCAAGCTGAGCAAGACTCTGTGCTGAGGACAATTGAAGGCTGGAGATTTGGGCAGGGAAGGACAGCTTTAGTAAAAGTTGGACTCTTTCACTTTGAATGAGACAAAAACAATCAGGTTAATAGTCTTATAGTTTCTATAGTGCTTTAAAGTACATTATCTTATTACTCCTCTTAATAGCTCTTTGAGGTAGATACTACAAGTAGCCCCATTTTACACATGAGGGAACTTTGGCATTGGGTGGTTAAGACACTTGTGTAAGCTCGCACTTAGCTCCAGGGATTTGGACTTTGTATGCTATATTTTCTGAGCCACCCTGCTCCCAGAGCTCAGCCCTGAGAGGGAGGGGGCGAGGCCTGTGGGCTCAGTCTCACCAGTCCCTGTGAACTGAGAGTGGATTTCACACTTTTAAGGGCTTGTAAAGGAAGAGGGGGCAGGGGGAGGAGGAGAAGTAGCCACTGTTGCTACCCCAGCAGTAGTGACAAAAACTGAACATGGCCTCCAAAGCATGTTTGGTATCTGGCCCTTACCAGGAAAAGGTTGCTGATCCCCGTTTAGGGCAGTCCTTCTCAAACTTTAATGTGTGTATAAACATCCGGGCATCTGGTTCAAATGCAGATTCTGATTCAGTGTGTGTGGGCAGAGCCTGACATTCTGCATGCCTAACAAGCTCCCAGGTGATAGCGATGCTCTGGTCCTTGGACACACTTTGCAGAGTGAGGGTTGTGCCTCATACCAACTCCATACCCTGACACATTCCCTTTACTTGAGAAGCAGGCACTAATGACTACTTCCATTTGTTTGTATCCTAAGGAATCAAACTTATTTTCGGTGTTCATAGAATGTGACCTTTTCAGCAATTTACCTTTAAATCATCCTGGATCTTTTCCCTCCCAAAAGGCGATGGCTTCTGCCTGTTACCTCTGTCAGTTTATCAGCTATATATGCCAGGAGTGGGGCACAGTGATGGGGAGACAAAGAAGCATATGGCTTAGGTCCTGGTCTTCAGGATCGTCTTGTTGAGACACACCTACAATGCATAATGTGGGCTCAGTTGTTCCCTTTCTTCCTGCTTCTGCAGTTGCAAGCCCTACTTCCATGATAAGTGTCTCGTGCAGAGATACCATTTTCCCTTCACTTTGGGTTTTCTTTTCTTTTCTTTTTTAAGATTTCATTTATTTATTTTGAGAGAGAGGGGAAGGGAGGGAGAAAGAGAGGGAGAGAAATATCAACGTGTGGCTGCCTCTTGCACACCTCCTAGTGGGGATCTGGCCCACAACCCAGGCATGTGCCCTGACTGGGAATCGAACCAGGGACCCTTTGGTTCCCAGGCCCATGCTCAATCCACTGAGCCACACCAGCCAGAGCCAGAAGTCCTGTCATTTTAAGCTGAATATCTGGCATGGATCCAGATGAGTTGTGTTGCTTTTTGTTTATAGTCTCATCCTTCTGGCTCTCTAACTGCACTACCTCCAAATATCTCTCAATTTATTCTCTCCTGCACCCTTTAAACAAGCATTACCACTGACCATGCTCTCCACGTCCACACTGATTGAAAGAGAGTCATGGGCTGTGAACACTGGAAGGAACTTATCTGGTATGAATGCCTCTAAGTAAAGGCTGAAACTGAAGCCCAGAAAACAGGCGATTTGTCCAAGGTCGCACAGCACACAGTTAGTGGTGGAGCAAGACTAAAATTCTCACCTATTGTCCTATTAGAGAGGTGAAGATTTTAGTTTTGTTAAATCTGCTGCCTGGTATGAGGTACTTCAAGTTTTAAAATCATTGACATATTAGAAAAATAAGGTGAATGCCTGCATTCTTTTAAACTTATTATATATATGACTATATTTTATTAATGAAACAGAACAGAGGTAATCTTTGTTTTCCCATTTTTCAACACATACCTTGACCATCGTGAACCTTTGTGGCTGTTTGCTCTCATATCAATTCTACTAACTCCTCAGCTAATCTTTCACACACATATATCTTTTTAAATAACTTTAAAAAAACACTTCTGTAACTCAGCATATTTGACTTTTTAAAATATTAATAGTAGTATACATAAATTCAAAATCCAACAACCTCCTGCCATGAAACCTCCAAACCTGATAAAACTTCAAGAGGGTGGTAAACCTAAACCTAGTAACAGAAAAAATTTTATAGCCCTCCAGGCTGCTATCCATCTGTTCATTCATTCGCTCATTCATCGGTCCCTAGCCTATGCAAGGCCCCTCTGCCATCTTACATTCTTAGCCCCTTTGTTTATTTCTCAGTGAGGCCACGTGTAAAAGGAGAGATGCTTAAAGAATCTGAGCTGTGCAGGGCCTCAGTTTCTCAGCCTGGTCATATGGTGCATAGGACCTGTGAGATATAAGTCACTGTGTAGTGAATGCTTCATTTTTAGTAAGTTTTTCTTCTTCCAAAGCAATTGGAATGGATTCCAATGAGTAGCAACATTGGTCACTTCTTTTATACAATTTCCTTTTGCTTCCTGCTATTGAGAAAAAAAAGTTGGGGGGTCAGGGAAAGAGGGTATTTGCTCTGTTCATATGGAAACATTCAAATTTAGATCTTTTATTTCAGTTTTTGGGTTTGCTTACAGGTCAATATGGATATTGTAATAGATTGCTGTCACATTTTGATCGATGACCACAAGCATGGTACTGCTGGATTGATTTGCAAAAGTGAAAATATTTTTAGAAGAAATATTTTCATTTTATTTTCAATTGCAGTTTTCATTCAATACTAATAGTAAAAATATATTAGTGAAAATGTTTTTTAAAGATTTTATTTATTTATTTTTAAACAGTCTTTTTAAAAAGATTTTATTTATTTGTGAATAGACAGAGGGGAAGGGAGGGAGAAAGAGAGGGAGAGAAACATCAATGTGTGGTTGCCTCTCACGTGGCCCCTACTTTGGACCTGGCCTGCACCCTAGGCATGTGCCCTGACTGGGAATTGAACTGGTGATTCTTTGATTCACAGCCTGCGCTCAATCCACTGAGCTACACCAGCTAGGGCTATTTATTTATTTTTTAGAGAGAGAGGAAGGGAGGGAGGGACAGAGGAAGAGAAACATCCATGTGGTGTGCGAGAGACACTTGGATCACTTGCATCTCCAGTGCCCCCAAATGGGGACCTAGCCCACAACCCAGGCATGTGTCCTGATAGGGAATGGAACTAGTGACCTTTTGTTTTGCTCTTGGGCGATGTCCAACTCACTGAACCACACCAGTCAGTGCAGTGAAAATATTTTTAAGGAGTAAAATAATTAGGTGCTGCAATATGGCAGATGTGGTCTTCTATTTGCATGTTTGCTTTTACTCAGGCTGTATTAAATCCTAAAGAGAATCAGTAAATCTTATCATTTATTTTAGAAATTAAAAAAAGGGAAATACCTTCAAATGTTTAATGTATTTCCCATGTTGGTCAGAGATCCCTTACGTTTACATACTAACTGAATCTGGGGCCAACTTACTGTTGTATGGAATATCTGGCTTTGTTCCTTTTCTTTTTTTTTTTTAAGATTTTATTTATTTATTTTTACAGAGGGAAGGGAGGGAGAAAGAGAGAGAGAAACATCAATGTGTGGTTGCTGGGGGCCATGGCCTGCAACCCAGGCATGTGCCCTGACTGGGAATCGAACCTGTGATGCTTTGGTTCGCAGCCCATGCTCAATCCACTGAGCTACACCAGCCAGGGTCTGTTCCTTTTCTTAGCAGTAGTCCCCCCTTAGATTGCAGAATGTTGCTCCATTCCCTGAGAAGCAGTTTGTACTAAGAGTTATTTTCTCTTATTTGCTCCCTCATTTTCCTTTTTGGACTCATCTTGCCACACTAATGACAGGCGAGGGGCTCCTGTCTCTTTCTTTCAAGTTACATATTGGCATGTTTGTTTCCCTAGAGTCACTCGGTTCCTCTGCTCCTGCTTTTATGCAGTGGATTCAGGGAGGGCTCCATCTCATTGCCTGTAAGGCACCCACCGAGGAGGTGAGCAGATCACACAAGGTGAATTAACCATGACAGTTCCCGAAGCAATAGAAAGCTTCCCCCCAACCTCACCAATTGTCCTTTGGGGGTTTAATGCTAAGATATGCAATCTCATGTGACTTACCTTGATATGGAAAACAGAGCAACTCAGCAAACTCAGTACATTTCCCCCCCTTTGAAGTGACAGACATCTTAAATAGAAGTTATCTGGAGTCAGAGACCTGGCCCCTCCTGGGGTGCTTGTTTACCTGAAGGCAGAGAAAGAAAAAAAGACCCTTTGGGTGTTTAGGAACCTTCTGTGAATGCAGGAATTATATGCTGGCATCTCCTAGAGACTCCTCCAAAGGAGCAAAACCAGCGTTGGGAAAAAAAGGCAATTCCAAACCAGCATAATCACTTTTCATTCTGACCTGGAAATGAAAACAAACCACGGAGGGCCAAATCCCATGTAAATTAAGTCCCCCCCAACCCACACAGTCTTTAAAGCAGACAGGGAGTTCAATTAGTTGTAACTGCATTTTGTTGAAAAGCACCGCTTTGTGAGAGCTACCGCAAGGCTGTTTGGGTCTGTGGCCCTGGCCGGGCCAGCCAGGGACCCCAGGGCAGGATGACAAGGTACAGAGGTCTTAGTTCAAAGGGAATCCACACCCAGCCTGGCAACTTCAGGAGACAGCTGGACTTAACTTCTCTCCTAAGAGCACTTACCTGCTGTCTTTCTCACTGTGCCCTGAAGATCTTTGCTTAAAAAGAGAGTGGCCAATGAATTATGAAACAGGAATGTAATAACGAAGGTAGAAATGTGTCCTGTTATCAGTCACACACATTCAAGCCCAGTCCGGGGCAGCACAGTAGACGGGACTATAAGCTCTGGGATCTTCTCATTCAACCAAGATTGCTGCATACAAAAGTTGACAATGCCTGCCTGAAAGCCATTGTTGATATTCAACATTTTAAAAAAATAGCTGAAGAGACTAGACAATAAGGTATGACAGAAAACTTGGACAGGAGGCTGGCTTGGAGTCTGGCCTAAGAAACAAACATGCTATTAGAAGTACGCAACAAACACATTTTTGGATGTTTAATTTTATTTGAAAGTAAGAATCAACTCGATCGTTCATTTATTTTCCTTTTCCAAAGCAACACGGACACAGAACTGAATTTCATTGGCTCATTAGGGTATCTCTATAATCTTCCTATTTACACATCGAAATTCTCTCTCATGGGCAGTAACTCTGTGATCTTCACTGCTTGATGCAGGAAGGAGGAGGCTAAGGAGGAACCTCAAATTGCCTTTTATAAAGGAATTGGAACACTCAAAGGTGTCTTCGAGCCATCATAAAAATCATTACATCATTGTTTAACTCATTCATCCAGCAAATCTTTATTGAGTAGCCACAGTGCTCCACGGGTATGCAGCAGTGAACAAAATCAACACAGCCCATGCCAACTGACCAACACTGTCCTGGGTTTCGCGCTGGAAACCCTGCATCCTGGGAAAACTGGAGTGGTTGATCGCCCTGTTCACTTCCTGGAAGTTACCAGTCCCTGGACCCCTGACAAGGGTGGGTGGGTAAATTCTGGTGGCTGGGGTCCTGGTACTAGACCTATGTGGTCTCGATCGGGAGCCTTTACCAAGCCCCAGTTTTCTCATTTACAGATGGAAAAATAATGTCCACTTCAAACTGTTACTTTAAGTTTAAATGAAGTTTGGTTACCGATTCTATAGGAACCGACCGTGATGACAGCTTTCCAGCCAGCGACAAAAGAGGGAGATGTAGCTGTAAATGTCCCATTGGCTGGCTCTGCAAATAGCAAAGGGTGCTCTGTGCTTGGCAGAACCAGAGTGGAACCCACCAGAAATCTGGCTGAAGTATCTTGTTACTGTTATTAGATGAGGTACGGTCACAGGCCCATGGTGCTTTCTTAGGGAAAACCACTGATCCCCCACCCCCACACCAACCAAGGAGAGGATCAGCCTGTAGCTTAATCATTTTGTCTGCTGGAAAGTGCATTAAAAAACCAAGTACCTTATTCTCAAAGGGGGATTTGGGCTAAAGATGAAAACATTGAAATGAAAGGGGGTCATGCATAATCCTACATTAGCTCCTACTAGTACTGGGCGTTGTTTTTCACCTTCCTTCTTTGAGGGTCTCATAAAGATTCCTTTTTATCTTTGCCAAGCTCTCAATCTTTCTTACTCATACTTTGTAATATTATTTAACATCCCTGAGCAGCTAGTAGGCACTCAGCATGTCCTAGAGACTGGGATGCTGGGAGGAAGCAGACTGTGTTCCTGTCTTCAGAGACCTGACAGTCTAATCAGAAATATACAAACACACTGAGTTTTTTTTAAGTTTCTAATTCCTTCCTTTCCTTAACTGCCTTATATATTTTTTAAAGATTTTATTTATTTATTTTTAGACAGAAGGGAAGGGAGGGAAACATCAATGTGTGGTTACCTGCCGTGCGCCCCCTACTGGGGACCTGGCCTGCAACCCAGGCATGTGCCCTGACTGGGAATTAAACTGGCGACCCTTTGCTTTGCAGTAGAGTGCTCAATTCACTGAGCCACACCAGCCAGGGTGTCCTTATATTTTTGAAAGTAGCATTAAGGTCTTGCTTTTACTCTGTCTTCGAATATCTTCCCTTCCCTACCGCATTGAACCTTTCCTTCCATACTATGCACACCATCTTTTCAGGAACCACTGACCTCACAGGCACTAAGATGATGGTGTTCCAAGCATTATATTGCAAACCAATGTGGCTTTCATGATTGAACTTTATTAGTCTGTACTAATACCATAGCTGCCTCATTATTAGTTGGTAATAATGCCATTTTCAAAGCTTGTCAGGGGCGAACACTCTCAATCCCAGCTCCTGATGTACACAGAGGGGTGCAAATTTCCTATGGCCTTTGAATTGTTTTTCACAGGTGCGGCCTTTCAACATCTCATCAGCTTGCTAAAGAACCAGGATCCAGACTTAGTTCTGGCCGGTGTAGCTCAGTTTGTTGGAGTGTTGTCCCATAGACCAAAAGATCATGGGTTTGATTCCCAGTCATGGCACATGCTTGGGTTGTGGGTTTGATCCCCAGTCGGGGCGCATATGGGGGCAGCCGATTGATGTTTGTCTTTCCTTCCCCTCTCTCTAAAATCATCCTCAGGTGAGGATTAAAAAAAAAAGAACTAGGTTCCCCATGCTGATGAAAAAGTATGATGGCATGAACCTTGCTGTGTGCCTTTCATTACTTTAAATTTGACCTACTTTGTTGGCAGGCTGTGTGCTTGACAATTTGGAAACCACAAAGGGAGGAAGAAGGGGATAAAATTTTAACAGTACACTAGAGAATTGGTATTAATGCTCTTACCAGAGCCTGGGATTGCTCTCCTGCCCTTCATTACATGGACATTTTTGCTGAGCACACGGAACAGTGCCAGGGACTTTCCCTGTGTTGGCCCTTTAATAAAAAGAGGTATAAGTCCAAATCCTGCTCTACAGGAGGTTACGAGTGTGGGCCACCAAATGGATCTGCAAAAACAAAGAAACACGAGGTAGCGTGTAAATGATACTTGGGGAGGCACAGGCCAGGACGAGCAATAGCACTCTGAAGAGTCAGGAAAAGCCTCTGGGAAGTCTTCATGGGAGCTGCCTGCTTGATGGGAGAAGCAGGTGTAGAGTGTCTGCAGATCACTGAGTAGCCTTGTTACTGGAAAACCAATGAGCTTTTTTCTCCCTCATTTCTTGCACATGTTCAGAAAGGCCATATTGAGTCATGAGCAGCTATTGCACTAGCGTCTTCCAGTTTGCAGCCGTGGTTATGGGCAGTTCATGAGCCTGTGCCCATCCTCACCGCTCGTCTACCTCTCAGCTGTCTGTCATCTCCATGTCAACTACACTTCCCGTATACGTTCTGGAAGTTCTTTCATAAGTTTTGGTTACGTCTGTTTCTGTAACGTTGCATCATTAGGGGATGGTGATGATTTGAATGTTAGTCTCCTTTTTTGTCTTTTTTTTTCAAATACTCCATAAAGTGGCAATGGTTAAGCACAAGGGCAGGCGTATGCGTAAAAATTACCATCTCAATCCTTTCTTCGATCACATTGTAACTGGAACATTTCCACTCCCTTATCTATGGTGGCCTAGGTGCTTTATACACATTTTTGCTAATTTTTACATCATCCCTAGAAATTAGGTATTACTACCTCCATTTTATAGATGAGTAAGGAAGGCACAAAGAGGTTCTTATCTTGTCTGGGGTCATCCAGCTAGTAGAAGATTCACAAACACAAACACAACTGATAAATTGTTAGCAAAGTTTATAGAACAAACACTTGGTGTGATGGAAGCTGGTCCTACCAACTTTATTTTGACTAACGTAGCTTATTTAAGTTTTCACCCATCTGCAGTGAGAAAACCTTGGTATTTTCCATGTTTGGTTTCAACTTTGCAAATTTGTTTGTAGCAAATGGTTCTACCGCTAGTTCAGGTGTGCTATCTTAGATAAAACTATATTTTGTCTTTTTTAAAAAATTATTTATTTTTAGAGAGAGGGGAAGGGAGGGAGAAAGAGAGGGAGAGAAACATCCATATGTGGTTGCCTCTCACATGCCCCCAACTGGGGACCTGGTCAGCAACCCAGGCATGTGCCCTGATTAGGAATCGAACCGGTGACTCCATGGTTCACAGCCCGCGCTCAATCCACTGAGCTACAGCAGCCAGGACTGTATTTTGTCTTTTAATAAAATCCCTAACTTGGCTGCCCACTGGACTCAGAGGCACTACTTTTTTTCCTGTAGGTGTTACATAGTGCCCAAGATCTGTGGCAACACCAGGTCTTGTGATTTCACAGCCCATGCCTGCAACCCACAATTCTGCCCCTAAACCAAGATATTCCGTCAAATTTCATCTTTCTGTCTTAAACCTAGCCCAAGATGGTAAGTAGCTGGGCCTTTTAGAATGTCCTCCACTCATAGCCTAGAATTCATAACTGTAAACCATGATTTTCCAAAAAGCCCTTTCCCTTTCTCTGCTCTTTGGGAAGCAGGAGTCTCAGCTCAGTCCCTTAGTGAGCTCCTTCATTTTGGGCCAGTGTCAAAAGCCTGTCTATTTCTCTCCAGGCACTAAAAAAAAACATCACCCGGAGATGCTCTGTTTTGCCCGGGGATGACTGCATTCTTAATCCTACATCAGGGAAAGAAAATAAAAAGGGGGAGAAATTTGTGTTCATTTCTCTGTTGATTCAGAAAAGTACCTGTAGTTTGTGATGGCGAAACATTGGAGACATTTCTTGTGTAGTGTGCTGGTGAGAGAGGGTAGTCCAAAAAGAAGGGGGAGAAACATTCTGTGGCTCCATTTCCTTCCTTCAAGTACAAGGGATTAGGCGGGAAATGGAGAGCAGAGGCCTTTTGGCTTCGGGAGCCATGGTGAGAGGCCTGGAGCACAGTGGGCAGTGGGCTGTCGCATCATCTGCTCCTTGGTGGACAAGTGCAGCTTGAGAGGAAGATCCGGGATGGGCTGTTTTTATTTGCAGGCCCCTAT
This sequence comes from Tonatia bakeri, assembly GCA_004024845.1. Taxonomy (NCBI): domain Eukaryota; kingdom Metazoa; phylum Chordata; class Mammalia; order Chiroptera; family Phyllostomidae; genus Tonatia; species Tonatia bakeri. The sequence goes on along the minus strand of PVIA01001706.1, from coordinate 48,126 downwards.
TTAACTCTTTCTCAGCTCACGGTAGCTTTCAGTAATTGTATTTCTTTTATCTCTTCCACCTGTTCACAGAAGCTGCGGGCTCAGGCATTTTTAATGCGAGTTCAGAATGACCCTGAAATTGTGTGTTGTCTGGCATTACCTGGTGAGGTTAAGAGGAAAGACCATCTTCTGCTGAGGAATCCCAACAATTGATTTATCTTAATGAGGTACAGATAGGTGTGTTACTCACACCTGAGGTACTGAATAATTAAGGTACTGAATAAGAAGAAGGAACCCCTCATGTTCCCTTCGGAATTCAAAAACAAGGACATTTTTTCCATTTAGCTTTTACTTGTGATTTGGCCCACCTTATCTATTACTAACCCTTTTCTCTGCCTCACACAAAAGGAGATAAGAATTGGACCAAACTCGCAATTACTTCATCCCACAAGGCATGTTCCTAGGGGTTGGGGTACAATAGTAAACAAAACAAAAGTCCTGGTCTTTGTAGAGCTTACATTCAAGTTGGGCAGAGGCAGACAAATTAATTAAATAATTAAATTAATAATACATAAATAATCAAATTAATTAAATAAAATTGATTAATTCAGTTTAAGTGAATTAGTGAAATATATCTGGATCACTTTATACCACCTGAGTTGGTAAAAATCCTGGTTTGTGCCTCCACTTGGGTACTTTTTGCTCCTTAGAAAGCTACTAGTTGTTTTTTTTTTTTAGATTTTATTTATTTATGTTTAGAAAAAGGGGAAGAGAAGGAGAAAGAGGACCAGAGAACTATCACTGTGTGGATGCCTCTCTCTTGCCCCACACTGGGGACCTGGCCTACAACCCAGAAACGTGCCCCACTGGGTGCCCCAACTTGGATTGAACCTGCGGCCCTCTGGTTTGCAGCTCACACTCAATCCACTGAGCTACGCCAGCCAGGGTAGAAAGCCATTAGTTTTAACTTTTAAACTTCTTGGCATAGTCTCAGCATGTGACCCCCATGGGTTAGATGGGCTAGTGCCTTGCCACTCTGTAAGGCTGTATTACTGCCACCACCACTGCGACTCTTGCTTTTTGTGGAACCATCATTTTTTTGCCTACACAGCAAGTCCCTGAATAATGTCAGTTGGTTCAATGTCATTTTAATTTAATATTGATGAGATGCCATAGGAACTTAAGTCTTGTTGATATCAATTAGCCTGTGGTAAAATTGGTTTCATTATATGTCATTTCGCCTAAAGTCACAAAACCTATTGACAAAGTTAAGTGAGGACTTCCTCTACCCGGGGCTGATCATTCACCACTGCCTAGACTGGGTCAGGGACCTTTTCTGCAGCCAGCTAGGTCCTCATCTTCTCAGTCCTGGGGCGCAAGGCTTCCCTTCCCTCTCCTGCTCTTCTTGTGGTAGCTTCTGATTTTGCCCCTCTGGCGAGATTTCCACTTCTCCTTGCATCCCAGATTCAGTCCTCACCTGTCTGTGACATAGGGTGGCTGGTGTTCCAAATCATGTTACTTTATAAAGATAGGTATCTGTTAACTTACTGCTGCTTCACTAAAAACCACTCATAGATAGAAGTAAAACTCATAAATAGAAGTAAACCTCTCAAGATAAAAGTAATATATGTTCATTTAGTAAAACTTGCAGAATACAGGCAAGTTCAAAAAGGAAAACAACTGCTGATAATATTAACACCTAGAAATATCTAACTGGCACCACAGCCAGCTTCCTGAGCATGTGTCCCATGCTCAGGAAGCTTCAAAAAGAACCCCCGCACACACACACATTTTAATGCTCCACTGTTGCTATCTTGACATTCTTAATAATTTTAAATAATTCTTAATCATTTTGAACAAGGGACTGCACATTTTCATTTTGCACTGAGTCCTATTAATTATGTGGTTGGTCCCGCCTCCTCTTAACATTATTGATATATGTTTTTCTGGTCTTTTCTCTATCCATGTGTTGCTTTTATTTTTATTTTTTAAAAGATTTTATTTATTTGTTTTTAGACAGAGGGGAAGGGAAGGAGAAAGAGAGGGAGAGAAACATCAATGTGTGGTTGCCTCTCATGCGCCCCCCCACTGGGGACCTGGCCCGAAACCCAGACATATGCCCTGACTGGGAATTGAACTGGCCACCCTTTGGTTTGTAGGCTGGCACTCAATCCACTGAGCCACACCAGCCAGAGCCATGTGTTGCTTTTAAAAATAATTGGGATTACATCATTTGTATATTGCTGAATCCTATTTTTTTCCACTTAACATTAAAATGTACAAGTGTTCCTGTTTAAATTAGCTGTTACTTGCAAGCCTTTTAAAATGTTGAATGACATTCCATCACTTTAACTGTTTTCCTGTTCAACTTTCAGGGTTTTTTTTTTTTTTTCCTGCTATGAGGGGATCAATAAGTTGCATTTTGCAGGTCTCCCAGGGCAGCTGGGAGGTTTTTAAAAATTGATTATGTTATTACAGTTGTCCCAAATTTTCTCCCTTTGCCCCTCTCCATCCAGCACCCCCCACTCCCTCTGACATTCACCCCGCCTTTGTTCATGTCCACGGGTCATGCATGTGAGTTCTTTGGCAACTCTGTTTCCTATACTTGCTCTTAACATGCCCCTACCTATTCTGTAACTACGAATTTGTACTACTTAATCCCTTCACCTTATTCACCTATTAACCCAGATCCCCCTCCCCACTGTTCACCATCCTGATGTTCTCCATATCTATGACTCTGGTTCTTTTTTTAAAAGATTTTATTTATTTATTTTTTAGAGAGAAAGGAAGGGAAGGAGAGAGGGAGAGAAACACTGACCAGTTGCTTCTCGCACACCTCCAGCGAGAGACCTGGCTCCCAACCCAGGCATGTGCTCTGACTGGGAATTGAACCGGCAACCTTTTGGTTCACAGGTCAGTGCTTGATCTACTGAGCTACACCAGCCAGGGCTGATTCTGTCTCTGTTCTGCTTGTTTGTTTAGTATGTTTTTCAAATTTAATTGTTGATAGTTATATATTTATTACCATTTTAATATTTATATTTTTATCATCTTTTTCTTAAATAAGTTCCTTTAACATTTCATATAATAAGGGCTTGGTGATGATGAACTCCTGTAGCTTTACTTTGCTGGGAAGCACTTTATCTGCCCTTCCATTCTAAATGATAGCTTTGCTGGATAGAGAAATCTTGGTTGTAGGTCCTTCCTTGCTTTTCAGCCCTTTGACTACTTCTTGCCAATCCCTTCTAGTCTGCAGAGTTTCTTTTGAGAAATCAGCTGACAGTCTATGAACTCCTTTGTAGGTAACGCTCTGCTTTTCTTTTGTTGTTTTTAAGAGTCTCTCTTTCTCTTTAACCCTTGGCATTTTCATTATAATGTGTCTTGGTGTGGTCCTCTTTATATCAGTCTTGTTTGGGATAGTCCATGCTTCCTAGACTTGTACGTCTATTTCCTTCACCAAATTAGGGAAGTTTTCTTTCATTATTTTTTTAAAAGATTTTATTTATTTATTTTTAGAGAGAGGGGAAGGGAGGGAGAAAGAGAGAGAGAGAAACATCCATGTGTGGTTGCCTCTCACATGGCCCCCACTGGGGACCTAACCCACAACCTAGGCATGTGCCCTGACTGGGAATCGAACCAGCAACCCTTTGGTTTGCAGGTCAGCACTGAATCCACTGAGCCACACCAGCCAGGACTCTTTCATTATTTTTTCAAATACATTTCAAATTTCTGGCTCTTTTTTTTTCTCCTGGCACCCCCATGATGTGGAACGTTTGAATTTGTCCCAGAGGCTGCTTATACTATCCTCATTTTTCTGGATTCCTTTTTTTTTCTTGTTCTGATTGGTTGTGTTTTCCTTCCTTATGTTCCAAATCATTGAATTGATCCTTTCCTTCATCCATTCTGCTGTTGCTTCCCTAAAAATTGTTCTTTACTTCAACTAGAGAATCCTTCATTTCTGACTGGATCTTTTTATGCTGCTAAGGTCCTCACTGAGTTCCTCGAGCATCCTTACAACCAGCGTTTTGAACTCTGCATCTGATAGATTGCTTATCTCCATTTTGTTCAGCTCTTTTTCTGGAGTTTTGATCTGTTCTTTCATTTGGGCCATGTTTCTTTGTCTCCTCATTTTGGCAGCCTCGCTGTGTTTGTTTCTACGTATTAGGTAAAGCTGCTATGACTCCCTGTCTTGGTAGTGTGGCCTAATGTAGTAGGTGTCCTATAGGGTCTGGTGGCACAGCCTTCCCTATCACCAAAGCTGTGTACTCGAGGTGCACCCTCTGTGTGGCCTGAATACACCCTCTTCTTGTAGTTGAGCCTTGATTGCTGTCAGCAGGTCACTGGGAGGGATTTAACCAGTCCTGACAGCTGGTAGTACTGGCTGTGACTCCTGACTAGCAACCCCTTCCCTCTGTGGCTTGTGGAGGTGGTTCGGTGGTGCTCCAATGGGGTCTGTAACTGTCTGCTGGGTGTGCAAGCTCTGGGGTTTCCTGGGTGGTGTAGGCCAAATTTAGTCTCCACCTGGGTTCTGTCTGGGACCCCTTGGTGTAAGCTGTAAAGCAGTCTGCAGATGGCTGCTGCTAGTGCTGGGCTTGGGGCCACTTAGTGAGAGGTGTGGAGGTGGGGCTAGGCTCAGCTGTTGCTTGTTTGAGAGGATTTGGGAAGGTCTGAAGCCTGGGCCTAGCCCAGCCCTTCATATGGAAAAGCCTCTGTTACCAGAGTGAGTGGATCCCTAATTGGATGGGTTAGACCCTTAAGTAATAGTCAGGGCAGGAATTATCATGTGAGCCAGGCTGATGGAGACTCAGATATGGTGCCGCCTCAGTGTGGGGGAGAAAAGGTACAATGGCTGCCGCCTGCAGGTCTGTCTGGGAGGAAGCTGTCCCCCAGCTCTTGCCCGGATGCCAGACACTTCAGTTCCTCCCTGTATGCCACTGGCACCTTTCAAGGTGCTGTCCCGGTTCTGGAGCCCAGATGGAGTGAGTCTGAGTAAGTTCATGTGTGGTGCGAGGCCCTTTTAGAGGCAAGGTCTGAACATCCCACAGTTTCTTCCACTGCCCCAACCCCCACTGGTTTTTGCAGCCAGAAATTATGGGAACTTACCTTCCTGGCACTGGAGCCCTGGGCTGGGTGGTCTGGTGTGGGGGTGGGATCCCTTGCTTCTGAGATGTCCCTTTGTTTTATACCCACCACATGTGGCTTTGGGACCAACTGGTTCCATGTCTGTGTATCTCTGCACCTCCATCCCTCCTACCTGTCTGGATGAATGTGGTTTCTTTAATTCCTTAGTTGTCTGCCTTCCATATAGCTAGATTTTATAATGGGTCTGAGTGATGGTTGTTTTATATTTTACTTGCAATTTTGCTGTGGTTGTGCAAGGACGCGAGCCACGTTTACCTATGCCTCCATCTTGACCAGAAGTCTGGGTTGTTGATTGTTTCTTGAGATATTGTTTTAGAGCTCAGTTCCTAGAACACTGTAAATGCTAAACAAATGTTAGCTGTTATTATGCGTCTGTGGTCTCTCATCACTTTCAAAAGGTGTCAGTGGTCTCTCAAGGATGGAATTCGGTATGTTCTTCGGATTTCCTATGCTTTCTGACATCATTCAGAAACTGGGCCACTGGGTTCCTAGTGCCAGAAAAGTGAAGGCTTTGTCCCACCAGCATGGGTAATGATACGCTGCAGAAAGGTGGGGCCTGGGACTTTACGCCTCAAAACTCTGGCCTTGATTTTCAGTCAGTTGTCATTCCTGACCCCTCCTCTCAACCTGCGACAAAACTTCAAGCACAATTCTTGTGGGACCTTTGGAATTCAAATATCATATTTTGCTGTGTATAATGCACACTTTTTTTTTGTCCCAATCTTTGAGAGAAAATAAGAATGCACATTATACATGGGTATAATGAGTACATACCATGGGTACAGTAATCCTGTGTACAATGCACACAAAATGTGGGTCCGCATTATACACAGCAAAATAGAACTGGGGTTTTCCTTAGAAAGAACTGGAAATCCTCCATCTTGCAAATGAAGAATCTCTGGCTCAGAGGACAAAGAAAGGTTCAAGGCTCTGTCTATTACTGTAGAGATGGAGGTGAGATTGAAGCCTGGTTCCACTGGTGTTTTTACTTCACAATATTCAACAATGTTCAATTGTCATTGCTTTTCTTGAAATAATCTATGAGCTTCTTGAAAGTGGAAGATCGGTAAGCACACAGCAAAGCGTGGTGTGTTGGAGGTGTGCCTATGCTCTCGTTCCTCATCTCTGACGCTGGGGAATCCCGGGGTGGGATAGGGTCAGGGCAAGGATAGCTGTTAAATTCACTCCTCTTGTATCATTTTGCCGCATCCCTTGGGAAGGACAGTGTTCCTACAATAGTCGACAAGACAAAGGAATCAGTCGTTCGTTGGGCAGTAAGATGCTCCAAATTGACTCACTCTAAAACAGGCTGCAGCTGCTGAAGACAGCAAAAGGATAGAAAAAGATTGTTCTTGGCTTTGGGTGTTAGGCAATAGGTATTTTCCCCCTGCTTTTAGGAATTTTATGTTGCTATAATGATCTTATTTTTATAGAGGAAGAGAAGTTTTAAGGGGGGAAAAGTCGAGCGTGTTTGAGTGGTTGTGTTTTCTTTTCCCAGTGGGAATGGTCACGACGGCTAGGCAGACTGTGTCCTTGCACTGTAGTCTTTGTCACCGTCTCTGGCCTCCAAAGTTCCTGTACATAGAGAGGAAGGACTGTTAAATTAAAGCCATTGGCCTGTGAAGTATTGTAGCCTCTCCAAAGCCTTCTTTTGTCCCCAGAAACCACTTCGTTGCAGTGGTTCAGCCAGGTGCTGGGAAAAGTACAATTTATTCTCCCCAAATTTTTGAATCCATGGGGCTGGAGCTTTTGCCTCTGTGCCCATAGCCAGGTGACTGGGCAAGGCAGTGATACTGTTAAGCAATTCTACTAGGAGTTCAGATTTAGGAGAGGCAAGTGTCCAGTCCAGGCTCAGAAGAGTTTGATGACATTGAACTAAGCCTGCTTACCTGGTGTGAATGAGGTAGCGAAATGGGGTGGGGGGAGGGGATTGCCAGAGTTATGCGGAGCATGACATCAGAGAAGCATTGTGAGATCCTCAGGAAGATAGGCTGCCAAGGTAGGGAGAGGGCCCAGGCTCTGGTTTAGGGTTGGAGGGAAGGCATCTCTCTCTGCAGGAGGAGACCGCTGGAGCTCTGCATTGTTTTCCCAGGTTCTAGACTGAAGTACTGAGCAGGCGAAGATACAGACTAAGGGCTAGTGTTTCAGGATAGAGATCCAGGTACAGCTAGATGGCTGGCAGAGATTTAGCATCTAGGGTTGGCAGTAAGACTGAAGGCCAGTTCCTAGCATAGCACAAGGTCAGCAAAAGCTGACCTGATGCCTGGCCCCCCAGGTATCAAATAGGGTGCCTTAAGGCCACTATGACAAGGGGCTGTAACACTGGTCCTGAGCTTTGAGCAGGGGCGAGCCTGCATGTGGGGACAGGGGTTTGGGTAGGGGACTGCTCGGGCAGAAAACCAGGCAAGTTGTTTCATGCTTTTTGGAGGCATAGGGGAGATGTGAATGAACTCCTTTGATGACAGGAATTCACACAGGTTTTGAGAAGAGTCATTTGTTCTTGTTTTAGAAAATAATTCAACTTCCTATTAATCATTTTACATATTTACATACAAATACACAATTCTATCACTTATTGCTGTTTATATCCAGTAATTACATTCTCTAATTAGAGCCCAAGCTCTTTTCTTTGCATAGTGCACATTCTTCTCAGGGTTAGTATGCCAGGCCACGTGGCCACCTGGAATTAAATACTGTTTTACTGCAGTCTATGGAAAAATAGGTTTGCCTAATATTAAAGGTTTTTTTCTGTTCTCCTTCAAAAGCCTCTCAATTCACAAATTCAAGGTAAACCTGTTTTCTTCTGCATAAAGCCTTACTCTTTGTTAGGTTTTAATAGACCAATGTGACCCTGAACCGCGGACTCTACGTTTCCTTTATCCTATTGGCTGGGTTAGCTATGGTGGGGAGAGATGTGGGGAGAGCAGGGCAAAGAGGAAGGGGGAGGGAAGAGGTACTATGGTTCCAATAAAAATATTATTGTGTGCATTGAAAGAGATTTTTATACCTCAGTTTATCCAGCCTGTATCAGGACCATAGTCCTGACAAGTCCGTATGAGACTCAGAATAATATGGTCCTGGCCAGTGTGGCTCAGTTGGTTGGAGCATCATTCTGTAAACCAAAAGGCGGTGGGTTCAATTCCCAGTCAGGGCACTTGGCTGGGCTGCAGGTTCAGTTCCAGTTGGGGTGCATGCAAGAGATAGCTGATCGATGTTTCTCACATCGATGTTTCTCTCCCTCTCTCCCCTCCCTCCTCTCTAAAATCAATAGGCATGCCCTCGGGTGAGGATTAAAAAAAAAGACTCAATGATATCTGTGATTCTGGGGTCTGATTTCCAACCTGTTTACTGTTGTGTCCCCTCTCCGTCCCTCCCCCACTTCTCTGAATGGAGGATGCCATGGACAGGTGGGCTGTGGTGGCTTCCATCTAGTCCGCGGCTTCGCCCAGTCAGTTATCACATAATATGGTGCAAAAAGAGCTTAGCGACCCCCCTGGAAAAGAGATTTTTATGAAAGTCTATGTATTCAAGTCAAATGATGAAAAAAAAAAACAACCCAGAAAAGTTAAGATTTCAATGGCAACTTCCCCTTGGAACTGAAAACCTTTAAGCAACAGAGTGAGAAGGTTTGGTGCTGTAATGGTTATCCTGGCACTGCCCTGTTCAAGCTGTGCAACTTAGGGGAAGTCCAATGACCTCTCTGGGCTTTACTTTCAGGACAGTGTTGCTTATGATAGCTGGCTCACTGAGAGGTTAATAAGATGACCTGAGCCCTGGCTGGTGTAGCTCAGTGGATTGAGTGCGTGCCTGTGAACCAAAGGGCTGCCAGTTCGATTCCCAGTCAGGTCACATACCTGGGTGGTGGGCCAGGTCCCTGGTGGGGGGCATGGGAGAGGCAACCACACGTGGATGTTTCTTTCCCTCTTTTTCTCCTTCCCTTCCCCTCTCTTTAAAAATAAATAAATAAAATCTTAAAAAAAAAAAGATGGCATGAGAAAAAGCCTAGCACAGCACCTGGCATACAGTAGGCACTCAGCAATTATTTTTCCTATTTGTAAATGCGGCCATGGATTGAAGCTTTAGCCTTCAGACAATTCCTGTTTCTTACAGGACTGTGGCAGGACCAGGTGGGACTTGATTTTAGAAAATACAAGTGCGGAGCTGGATAGACAAAAGCCCCTTTTCAGCTCCTAGTTCAAGATGACCACGCTCCATATGGCTTCACCTGCTGCGTAGTGTTCTAATTGCAATCAGAATGGATCTCATTAAGGTCACAATGGCCCAGGAAAATGAAGAGTGGTTACCATGGCCCACTCCCTGGGCCTCCCAGCCGGCGGTCAGAAAAGAAGCAGAGGCGAAAATGTTTCCTGTAATTACAGTGCCCAACACAGCACCCCAAGGATGTTAGGAGCTTAATAAATAGCCTTTGAAAAGGTTTCTTTCTATCTGCCAAGTGTTTATTACAAATATGTGGAGGTCTGAATCAATGGCAATGTACATACCCCCGCCACAGCCTCCCTGGAAGACATACATGCAACCTGAGAGTAAGGAGGCCAGCGTGGAAGTTTGTAAGGGGCAGTGGCTGCATGCTTCCTGCATGGACATACAAAATGTTCCTAGTTAAACTCAAGGAGTTCATATCTATTTATAATGTGTTAATCATAGGGGTTGGAGCATAGTAAGTGCTATCAGATGCTTGCTCAATGCTTAAAACAAGAAATCAAACTACACTCGTTATGTGAATAGATTCCAAACGAACACTTTCTCAGTTTTGGGGTGTGTGGGATGGGAGCGGGCATAATCACTTACCTTGGGGAGGTAATCTAATTTTGTCAAATCATTTGGAGAGGCCAAAATGGAGGTGGATCATTTCATTCTTCATTGACCATTAGTCCCAGTGCCGTTTGCCTTTGTGTCATTTTGGTTTGTTTTCTGGGCAACATAGCTGCAGTCTTGGAATGTACAAGCAAGTGAAAGTGATGCTTTTTGTTTAGGGACTGTGGATTTCTTCTAATAACTAAGGAGAAGAAACCAAGCACATGATTTAGTCCGAGCCTTTTTTGGAAAATCAACAATGAACTCTCGAAAGTAATAACACAAATATGATTTCAACAAGATTTAATATTATTCATACATATTTAATGGAATGATAGACAAAAGACATGTACATACATATATTTCTATTATCTATCTATCTATCTATCATCTATTTTTTAAAAGATTTTATTTATTTATTTTTAGAGAGGAAAGAAAGGGAGAGAGAGAGAGAGAGAGAGAGAGGGAGAGAAACATCAATGTGTGGTTGCTGGGGGCCGTGGCCTGCAACCCAGGCATGTGCCCTGACTGGGAATCGAACCTGCAACGCTTTGGTTCGCAGCCCGTGCTCAATCCACTGAGCTACGCCAGCCAGGGCGCATATCTATCATCTATTTACTGAAATGAATCACATGACTGAACTATGATGGTTTACAGTGCTTGCCTTATCTAACTGATATTCTTTACCATGATTAAGTAAAATATGTCCTTCGCTCACCCCCAACTTTGTATTGGAGGCTGAAATCTTGTGCTGCTGTGTCCAGCTCTTGTTCAGTCTCCATTTTGGTTGTTAATCGCTACTTTAGCATTAGGAACTCTTATGGTACCCCTGCCTGACTTTCCTTTTCAGAGAAAAGGGCTTAATTTGCTTGCTCAGCTTTTCCCTTTTATTCTTAACGCTGCCGGTGCTTGCCGCCTCCTCCTGTTGTGTTTCATTTTTGTTCCAGTGAAAGATGGCTTTTCATTTCTCTGTGAGTAGTGAGTGTCCCGGATGGGCCTGTCTGCATGCAGAGCTCTGGAATTCTGTGATATGGAGGCAGGTCCCTAGGGTATTTTTACAAAAATATTTTAGTTATTTACTGTTTTAGAGAGAGGGGAAGGGAGGGAGAAAGAGAGGGAGGGAAACATTGATGTGTGAAAGAAACATGGCTGCCTCCAACTGGGGAACCTGGCCTGCAACCCGGGCATGTGCCCTGACTTGGAATCGAACTGACGACCTTTCTGTTACCAGGCCAGCACTCAATCCACTGAGCCACACCAGCCAGGGCTCAGGGGTTCTTTTTTAATGAAGCTTTCTAAGCCCCCCAGGGGAAGCAATAAAATGGTTTTTGGCTTCAATATTTGGACTTCAATGACACCAAAATGAACAACATCCCACTCCTCTCCCCATGCACAAAGAAAGGGCCAGGTGTGAAGGGGTTTCCTCAGGAAGTCAGACTGAGATGAGACACAATTGAAGGGGCCCAAGAGCCATTTCGTGCCCTAGTATAGAGTTAACCTAAAGCAATGGCATAGTCCATAGGGAAACACAAGGAGGGAGACACTCCTAAGTTGACTAGGTGGCATCAGTTCTTCCTTGATCTATAGAGGAACTTAGTATATGACCGCCTGAAGAGGTATCAGAGGGACTATGACTACTTCTAGGCTAAACATCCAAAGTGAAATGATAGAGCCGTCATGCTCCAAAGGGAAAATTCTGCTTCACTCTGGAGCAAGAAAAGAGGCAACTCTGGGTCATAGGAGCAGAATCAGACTCTGTAACAGTTTTACCAATAGAATGGTGGGAATGGCAGCAGAAATAACACCAGGGTTACAAAGCAGAGCAAATGTGGTTCTAAGCCTGAGCTAAGACAGCCACAGTTCCAAGGGAAGCATCGTAGCCACAGGGAGCTGGTGGAGTACAAGTAAGAGTGAGGCCAGGGCCACGATGGCAGCCCGCTTTTAACAGATTTTATCAAGCCAAATATTGTTTATTCTGTGCCAAATATCCTGTTAGGCCCTGTTCCATCAAATCTGGAGGCATGTTATGTTTAGTTGTCTCATTTGGGGTATGCTAAGATTAATCAATTGGTAACAGGCACAGTCTGATACGTCCAGTAAAAGGTTGCCCAACGAACTATTACCTAATGAGTTAAGCAGCCAAAGAAACTATTTGCCCAGGAGTGGGCCAGCTCATTCCTTTAATAAGTCAACCCTGCCAGGGCAAGGTGGTGACCTGCCTCAAGTGATCACCGACATGAGTAGGGATACTAAAAAAAAAGCAGAGTCACAATATCATTTCACATACGATAGAAAAAACAATATTTCTTTAACAATATCTTCCGCTCCATGTTCAAATTTCCCTGCTTGTATAAACATGTTTCACTTTGCTTTTTAGATCGGCTTTGTTAGAATTAGGCTCCAGTCAAGCACTATCTACACGTTGCATTCGGTTGGCACGTCTCTTAAGCTTCTCTCTGGCCCCCTCCCCTCTCTCTCTCTCTCTCACAACAGCACCCGTCACACTCCACTTTTATACCATTTATTTGCTGAATAAATCATTTTATTTGTTCTTTAGAATTTCCGACACACTAGATTTGGCTGATTACATCTATTGGTGTTGTCTGTTTCCTCTATATTCCATATTTCCTGTAATTAGGTAGTTAGATATAGAGGCTTGATTAGATTAAATTGACTTGGATGTTGTTAACACTTCATGTTGTTTTAAAGGTTTCCTAAACTATCCTCATTTTTTAAAATTCATCTTTATTATTGCTGCTTTGATTGGGTATTTTCTGCTACCTTGTCTTCCAAATTACTTGTTTGATCCTCTGCTTCACGTAACCTCATGTTTTATTCCTTCAAGTGTATTCTTCATTTCAGATATTGTATTCTTTATTTCTGACTGTTTTTTATATAGTTTCTATGTCTTCTTTTATGCTTAGTATCTCTCTGTTTGAGTTCTCACCAGGTCCATCCATTGTTCCCCGAAGTCCTTTGAGCATCCTTATAACCATTGTTTTAACTGCTATGTCTGGGAGATCGCTTAGCTCCATTTCATTTACTTCTTTTTCTGAAGATTTCTGCTGTTCTTTTGTTTGGGGCCTGTTCCTTTGTCTCCCCATTTTGGCTGCCTCTTTGTGTTTGTTTCTATTTATTAGTCAGACCTGCTATATTTCCCAGTCTTGGTGGTGTGGTCTTATGTGGCATGTGTCCTGTGGGACCCAGTGGAGCAGTCTTGTTGGCCACCTAAGCTGGGTGCTACAGGAATGTCCCTTGTGTGAGTATGTGACCACTCTTTTTGTATTTAATTCTTGATTGCTGTTGACCCTTCTGTGATTGCGATTGACCCTTATGCTGGATGACTGTGAGGATCGACTCCAACCACAGTGTACAAGGTGCTATGCGTGTGCTGACCATACAAAGCAGAATTCAACTCAGCAGTGTCTAGTACCTGCCCCGAGAACTCCCTTCAGATGTGCCACTTGTGGAATTAATTGCATCCTCCTCTGATGTTAATGAAACCTGCCCTTGAGTATGTTGGTTCTGGGCTCCAGTGAGGGACAGGTCAGTGTGAGATGCTGCCTGTGACTGGCCCTGGGCAACCTGCTTTGAGCTACAAAGTGATCCACAGTTTGTGGCTGCCTCTGCTGGGCCTGGATGTATGTGACAAGGACCAAGCTGCTCACCAAGTTTGGCTTCCATCATTACTGAGCCCAGGGGCCTGATCAGCAAAAGGCTCAGGGCACCCCCGAAATTTGCCTCTGCCTGCCTCATCCAGCTGACTGCCTATTAAGTTCAGTTACTGAAAGAGACTCTGGAAGTATTCAAGTTGCATGAGGTAGGTTCTCAGTGGGCCACCAGGTTGATCTAAGTTCAAATTTGGTGCCAGTGCTGAGTCTGAAGCTACTCAGCAAAAGTCCCATGGTATACCAAATACACCTGCCACTCTCTGGGTGCCTATAGACATTTACTGTGCTGTAGGATATCAGGATGTCATCAAAGTGAGGCCAGCAGAGTTTATCAGGCCCAAACAGGCCAATATTTTGCCATGTGAAGGGAGGGCTCTTCAACAAGTCTGGCATGCGAGGGAAAAATGGCCCCCAACTTAGAAGCACACAACTTCATCTGTTTACAGTCTTGGCCAGATCTCCTCAAGATCTGCTCAGGAGGGCAAGGCTGCCAGGAGTCCAGAGTGTGGGGCTGGCAGATCGCTCATGGGGGCAGCATCAGTCAGGCTTGTGGGAAGGTGGGGGGTACAAATTTGTCCCAGCCCCAGAGCCCTACAACGCAATCACTGAAACACTCTGAGTCTTCCCAGATCACTCTACCCCAAGCCCAGGCAGCTTACTCTGACGCAGGGTGTGAGCTCTGCAGTGTGGTGTGACAGGGAGTCTGGAGGTTGTGGCTATTGCATTCTGCCAGGCAGATGCCATACAGATGGGAATGGTCCACCCAAGAAAGATGGCATCTGCAGTGTGGGAGAGGGACTCAGTGCAGGGGCGCTGGTGGCTATCCTTGCAGTTCTCTCCCCAGACCCACAAACCCCAGTCTCTCCTCACAGGACTCTTATTCACTCCACCCTCCCTTTTCAGGAGCCCAGGATGAGTTGGCTGTGAAGGAGTTTTTGTGCAATGGCCTTTTAAGAGGGTGCCCATGTCTCTAGCAGACTCCTGTCTCTCCCTGGTAGACAGAATCCCCACTGATTTTCATAGCCACATGTTATGTGACTGCCTTTCCTGGCTCTGGTGCACTGGGCTGCAGAGCCTGGCTTGTAGTTGAGACCCCTCACTCCTCAGTGGGAACCTTTGCAGGTGAGATGTCCCTCCAGATTCTCAGCTGCCACCTCTGGGAACAGGGCCAACCCTTTTCGCATCGCCCTCTTCCTACCAGTCTCCACATGGCTTCTTCTGTAAGTCCTTGGTTATAAGACCTGTGTTCAGCTAATCTTCAGTTGGTTATTCAGGCTGATTGTTCTGTAATTTAGTTTTAATTCCAGTTTGGTCCCAGGGGAAGATGCATGTAACTTCCACCTACTGTGCCACGATCATGGATCTCCCTTTGTTTTTCTTTTTTTTTAAAGATTTTATTTTTAGACAGAGGGGAAGAGAGAAACATCAATGTGTGGTTGCCTCTCGTGCGCCCCCTACTGGGAACTGGCCCACAACCCAGGCAGGTGCCCTGACTGGGAATCAAACACGTGACCCTTCGGTTCGCAGGCCGGGGCTCATTCCACTGAGCCACACCAGCCACGGCCCTTTATTTTTCCATATAAATTTTAGAGTGAGTTTTTCAAGTTCCTCAAATAATGCTACTAGAGTTTTGATTGGAATTTCATTGAGATTATATATCATTTTGGAGTGAATTGACCTTTTATAATATAGGTTTTCCTATTCAAGATCTTAGAGTGGTTTTGCATTCATTCAGATCACTTTCATTCAGATCACTTTCTAAGTCTTTTTTTAAGTATGTAAGTCTTTTATTAGAGGTTTCTTGGGTTTTGTTTTTTTTGTCATTGGCATCATGTGTGTGCACGTGTGCGCACATAGCTCTGTCTCTCTCTCTTCCCCTTAAAAAAACTTCTTGCCTGAGGCCTATCTTACCATTTGTTCAAAGAACCAGCTTTCTGATTTTTAATCTTCAATTTTCTATTTTCTTTATTGCATTTATTTTTCTCCTTTACCTGTGTTATCTACTTCCTCCTGTTTTTTAGATTTACTGGATATAAATGCTTAACCCATTTAAAAATGTTGTTTCCTGCTAAATGTATTTAAAGCCTTAAATTTCACTCTGTGCTCCACAAATTTTTGACATGTGATGTTTTAATTGCCCTTGAGCTCTACGAATTTGATCATTTCAATTGTGATTTACCTTTTAACCTAATTTTATAGTAATGTTATTTAATTTGCAAACATGAAAGTATTTTTTTTCTTTCCAATCTATCAGAGTCATTTCCTAATTTACTTGAGATTTTTCTTAGCTGGTTGCATAACTATATTTTTCCAGAACTAGCAAATTGCACTTACTGAATGGACTCAGACCATGGAAACGAGGCTGGATTAAGGTGTAGTGATGTTATGTCATTTGGCCAGGTAACCTGAGCGGAAAAGCTTTAGCACTTCAAAGGTGAGATCTTGATTAGTTAGAGGTAAAGTTGAATTGAATTCCCCTGTTCTTACCATGCGACATTTCCAAGGAAGGATAATGCTAATTCCATGTATATGCTTTTACTTCACTGTTAACCAAGCTCTTTCCATAATAACTTTTTACTTCAGTCTTTCCAACAGCCTGGTGAGGTAGATAGAAAAGTCATTTAACCCCTGACTTTATATGTCAGTGTTAAAAATACTTTCAGACCACTGTGGATTGTTGTAAGGATTAATTAACTAGAGCCAATAATCCTTTCTGTCAACTCAGTGGGTTGTGGGACACTTGTGAGATAATCGATATGAAAATATGAAGGCATGCAACGATCTTGGTGATTAGTTTGTAGAAACAGTCACTTGTTTCCACTCCCAAGTTTTTCTTTGCATTGAGCCCATTTAGGAGAGGCTGGGAATAATGCTATGAGTGAGCACCAGACGTATGGTATATACCTCATATACAGGGTCCGGGATGAATAACGCCCCTTTTTTATTACAAAATCTTTTATTACAAAATCATAAGCGTGCCATTCTGTAACATAACTATCACACTCAAGTGCACCACATGACATTTTAGGTGACATGTTCAAATTACAATGATAAATTATTACACCCGTATTATTACCTTACCAACCACACTCAAGCAGGCCTTACTTCTGCTGAACCCTGCGTTTGCATTGATTGGTTAGGTACAGATAAGCTTAACCGGCACGAAGGCCATCTTCTTCGGTGTGCAACTTGTGCAGTCACGTAGGGTCCCCACTCCCAGAAGGGTTCCATACTTGTCTTAATGCTTTGCTGTTGTCTTCTGAATTAATTATATCTTCAATCGGTGTCTTGTAAATAAAGACTGATAAGACAATGAAGCATGCACAGGTAGCATATGTACTCATAGGCTCAGGTTCATAAACATGGAAGGTAATGTGAGCACAACAGGTTTTCCTGGGCAGTGTGGGGCACATGGAGCCCCAAGGTAGTCAGGCTATAAACTGCGTCCAAATGGGGGCTGTAAATGGTGAGTGGTAGTGTCAGCAGAAGTAACAACACGGGTAGCGGGATCTGTAGCTGCAGAGAAGAACAGAGACCCCACAATAAGGAAACAATGGGGCTCACAATGTGAGACGGCCTTGACTCTGTCCCTGGAGCCTGTCCCTATGGAATGTATACAAATATGAACTCTCCTGCTTGAGTTTGGGGACAAGAACTACTCAAGTTCAGGCATTAAACTTAATAAGTTATTACAAAATAAAAGTGTATGTATGGAGATTGAAGTAATGCATATATAAAAGGAGTTATTAGAATTCTTTCAAGAGGTTATAATCTCTTGTTTTGCAAACTGCTGCAACATTGCAAAATAAATAGCCACAGGGTTAGAAATAGAAATTATATTTAAAGATCATTATATTCAACAGAAAAGAACCCTATTTTATACGAGGTTTTGGATGAAGCAATTATTAATGAGGAAGAGGTTTCTTTCCTACATTTTTATTTTATTTTAATTTTTCTATTTTTTATTTTTTTAAATTAAATTTATTGGGATGACCTTGGTTAATAAGATTACATAGGTTTCACATGTACAGTTTTATTATAAATCATCTATATATTGCATTGTATGGCCACGTGCAAAGTCAGATCATCTTCTGTCACCACATATTTGACCCCCTTTAGCTTTTATTCCCCCCTACTCCCCTTCCCTCTGGTAACTACCATGCTCTTATCTGTGTCTGAGTTTCAGCTCAATTTCATTTTTTAATTACAATTTATATTCAGTATTATTTCGTATTAGTTTCAGGTGTACAGCATAGTGGTTAGACAATCATATACTTGACAAGTGTTCCCCATGGTACTTCCAGTCCCCACCTAGTACCATACCTAGTTATTACAGTATTAATGACTATATTCCCTGTGCTGAACTTTACATCCCCATGACTGTTCTGTAACTACCAATGTGTGCTTCTTGATCCCTTCAGCTTTTCACCCAGTTCCCCAGCCCAGCTCCCACCCGGCAACCATCAGTCTGTTTTCTGTGTCTATGAGTCTGTTTGTATTTTGTTTGTTTGTTTTGTTCTTTAGATTCCACATATAAGTGAAATCAGATGGTATTTGTCTTTCTCTGACTGACTTGTTTCACTGAGCATAATATCTACTAAGTCTATCCATGCTGTCACAAATGGTTAAGATTTCCTTTTTTTTATGATCCAGTAGTATTCCATTGTGTAAACATACCACAGCTTTTTAATCCACTTGTGTATTGGTGGGCACTTGGGTTGCTTCCATATCTTGGCTATTGTAAATAATGCTGCAATAAACATAAGGGTGCATATATTCTTCAGATTTAGTGTTTTGGGTTTCTCCAGATAACTACTCAGAATTGGAATCACTGGGTCAAAAGGCAGTTCCATTTTTAATTTTTTAAATATTATTTTATTGATTATGCTATTACAGTTGTCCCATTTCCCCTCTTCACTCACCTCCACCCTGCTCACCCTCTCTCACCCACATTGCCCCCTTGAGTTCATGCCCATGTGTCATAATTTCTTTAGCTTCTACATTTCCCATACTATTCTTGCCCTCCCCCTGTCTATTTTCTACCTACCATCTATGCTACTTATTCTCTGTACCTTTCCCCCTCTCTCCTCCTCCCATTGCTCTGTTGCTAACCCTCCCTGTGATCTCCATTTCTGTGGTTCTATTCCTGTTCTAGTTGTTTGCTTAGTTTTTGTTTTTGTTTTAGGTGAGGTTGTTCATAATTGTGAGTTTGCTATCATTTTACTACACATGTTTTTTATCTTCTTTTTCTTAGATAAGTCCCTTTAACATTTCATATAATAAGGGCTTGGTGATGATGAACTCCTTTAACTTGGCCTTATCTGAGGAGCACTTTACCTGCCCTTCCATTCTAAATGATAGCTTTACTGCATAGAGCAATCTGGGATGTAGGTCCTTGCCTTTCAGGACTTGGAATCCTTTTTTCCAGCCCCTTCTTGCCTGCAAGGTCTCTTTTGAGAAATCAGCTGACAGTCTGATGGGAACTCCTTTGTAGGTGACTGTCCCCTTATCTCTTGCTGCTTCTAGGATTCTCTCCTTCATTTTTACCTTGGCTAATGTAATTATGATGTGCCTTGGTGTGTTCTTTCTTGGGTCCAACTTTTTTGGGACTCTCTGAGCTTCCTGGACTTCCTGGAAGTCTGTTTCCTTTGTCAGATTGGGGAAGTTCTCCTTTATTATCTGTTCAAATAACTTTTCCACTTGTTGCTCTTCCTCTTCTCCTCCAGGTATCCCTATAATTCAGATGTTGGAACATTTAAAGATATTCTGGAGGTCCCTAAGCCTCTCCTCATTTTTTTGAATTCTTATTTCTTCATTCTATTGTTTGGTTGTTTCTTTCTTCCTTCTGGTCCACTCCATTGATTTGAGTCCCATTTTTCTTCCCATCACTGTTGGTTGCTTGTGCATTTTCCTTCATTTTACTTAGCATAGCTTTCATTTTTTTGATTTTATTTGTGACCACATTCAACTAATTCTGTGAGCATCCTGATCACCAGTGCTTTGAACTGTGCCTCTGATAGGTTGGCTATCTCTTGGTCACTTAAAAATATTGGCTCTGGGGCTTTGATTTGTACTTTGGTTTGAGCCATTTTTTTTTTGTTTTGGTTGCACAGGTTACATAGTAAGGAGTGGAGCTTTAGGTGTTCTCCAGGGTGAGGCATCCCAGTTGCTGGGTTGTGATTCTGTATGTGGGAGTGGGGTTTGAGAGGAAACAATGGTGCTTGCTCCTCTCTCCATCAGATTTCAGTCCCTTCCACTGCTTCCTGCAAGCTAACTGGGCCTTTCTGGTGCTGATTCCCGTGTGGGTGGGCCTGTGTACATTCTAGGACCCTGTGGGTCTCTCCAACGCACTCTCCTGTGAGGCTGGGAGTCTCTCCCTGTGCCTCAGAGCCCCCACAGGTGTTTTCAATCAGTGTCCTGAGGTTCTATTTCCCGGCACTGGGACCCTGGGTTGCGCGGTCTGTCTCACTGCCCAATTTCGCCTGGTTTATCTGTGCTCGAATGTGGCCTGGACAGCCAGGTGCCTTGTGTGCAGTGCCTCGCTTCACAGTCACCACCTTGCTGGGACTGCCAGCTGCTTGTGCTCTCGGGATGCCTTATGTGCCTGGGATGCGTTATGGTCGCTTTTTGTGCTGCGACCCCTCTCCACCCCTCTGCCCAACTCCACCCCTCCTACTGGTCTGGATGAACGTGTCTATTTTAACTCCTTGGTTGTCCGACTTCCATACAGTTCAATTTTCTGTCAGTTCTGGTTGTTATTCTATTTCTAAATTGTTGTTGTCCCGATCTTGGTTGTGTGAGGAGGCACAGTGTGTCTATGCCTCCATCTTGTCTGGAAGTCCCCATTTTTAATTTTTTGAAGAAACTCTATACTGCTTTCTACAGTGGCTGCACCAGTCTGTACTCCCACCAAGAGTGCATGAGGATTCTCTTCTCCCCCGTCATCACTATTTATTGTTTGTTGATTTATTGACGATAGCCATTCTCACTATTAGAATGTTTAGTGGTATAGCATATTGAGAAAATCATATACTTTATGAAGTGCCCCCCAATATTTCTAGTACCCACCTGTTACCATACATTGTTATTACAATATTACTGATTATATTTATTATGCTGTATTTTACTAACTGACCATATAGGCATGAGTTTATTTCTGGGCTCTCTATTCTATTCTATTGATCTGTGTGTCTGTTCTTATGCCAGTACCAGGCTGTTTTGATTATGATAGTCTTAATAGCAGGGAGTGTGATACCACTGACTTTGTTCTTTCTCAAGATTGCTGTGACTACTTGGGGTCTTTTGTGGTTTCATATAAATTTTTGGATTTTTTTTTTTTTTAGTTCTGCGAAATGTGTCATTGGTATGTTGATAGAAATTGCGTTGAATCTACAGATTGCTTTGGGTTGTATGGACATTTTAATAATGTTAATTCTTTCAATCCATGAACATGCTATATGCTTCCATTTGTATCTTCTTCAATTTCTTTCTTCAGTATCTTATAATTTTCTGAGTACAGGTCTTCCATATACTTGGTTAAATTTATTCCTAGGTATTTTATTGTTTTTGATGTAATCGTAAATGAAATTGTATTCTTAGTTTTTCTTTCTGATAGTTCATTTTTGGTGCATAAAAATGCAACTGATTTCTAGCTCTTTATTTTGGATCCTGCTATTTTACTGAATTCATTTTTTCAGTTTTAGTAGTTTCATTGGTGATATCTTTAGGATTCTCTTTATTATGTGATCTGGAAATAATAACAATTTTACCTCTGAGAAAGCCTGTTTTTATAATAGTGTCCCTTTTATTGAATATGCTGTAATAGAATACATAAACAAGTATTTCGAATAACATAGAAACAATGAAGCTATTTTTGGATTATTGTGTTACCTCACAAGTTACAGGAAGTATCATAGAAAAAATTAAAATCCTATTGTATAAATGTACATTTAAAGTGAAAGTCAAACTTGCCCTCGCTGGTGTGGCTCAGTGGATTGGATGCCAGCCTGCAAAGCAAAGGGTCACTGGTTCGATTCCCAGTCAGAGCACATGCCTAGGTTGTGGGCTAGGTCCCCAGTAGGGGATGCACAAGAGGCAACCACAGATTGATGTTTCTCTCCCTCTCTTTCTCCCTCCTTTCCCCTCCATCTAAAAATAAATAATCTTAAAAAAAAATACACAAACCTATTAGGGTACTAATAGGTGTTACATTTTATTTATATATTATTTTTTTAGGGAATTTGCATTTTTATAATATCTATGCATGCAAGAAAATAGCATGTCTTTCCATATTTTCAGGTTGAATTTTATGCCATTTAATAAAATGTTTATCGTTTTCTTTATCTAGTTTCTATACTTCTCATACTGAGATCATTTCCAATATCTATATGCATGCTCTTGCCAGTGAAATATTTCCTCCCATTACCACCTGATTTCTTTTGCTTAGTGTTTTAATGTCTGTGAGACTCCTCTATGTTGTTTTATGCATAAGTGACTTGTTCTTTCTGATTACTGAGTAGTATTCTTACTCATTTAATATACTACCAGTTATTTATCCATGTACCTGTGATGGACTTTTGACTAATATGAATAAAGTTGCTATGAACAGCTTTTTACAAGCTTTTAAAAAATGAATGTGTATTTACGTTTTTTTTTTTGGCAACTACCTAGCTGTAGAAGTTCCTCAAGGAGTATGTTTAATGTTAAAAGAAACCACCAAACTTTAAAAAAGTGGTTTATATCATTTTATGCTCCCACCAGCAATGTAGGATAATTTTATTTGCTCCACATCCAGGTCAACATTTCACTGTCAGTCTTTTTAATCTTAGCCATCCTAGTGGCTATGAAGTGCTGTCTCTTTGTGACTTTGCGTTGCATTTCCCTGATGACTAATGCCGTTTAACACTTGTTCATGTACTTGTTGGCTATTTATTTGTATATCTTCCTTGGGAAGTGTCCAAAACCATTTGACATTTTTTAAAAAATTGAGTTATTTTTCTTTATATTGATTGGTTGGAGTTCTCTTGTCAGTCTTTTGTCAGTTATATGTATTGAGAATATTTTCACGCACCCTGGAAAAGTTTATTTTCTTAACCCTGTACTTTAAAAAATAAATGTCTATAATTTTCAGTGGCTTTCAATTTACCTTTTTTTTCATGCTTTACTGCCTTTTGTATCCTTGTTAAGAAATCTTTACTTCAAAGTTGTGAAGATATGTACTCATTTTTTCGAGAAACATTATAGATTTAGCTTGTATATCTAGGTCTATGCTGCAACTCAAACTAAGCTTTTCAATTGAAATATAATTTGCACTCCCTAAACTCACCATTTTAAAGTGTACAATTCGGTAGATTTTAGTATATTCATAATGTTGTGCAACCATCACTGCTATCTACTTCTGGAACATTTTTATCACTCCCCAAAGAAACCTCCTACTTACTAGTACTGACTTCCTATTCCTCCCCTCCATCCCTGGAAATGGTTGGTCTCCTTTTTTCTCTATGAATTTGCCTATTCTGGACATTTCATATAAATGGAAGAATCCTATAATATCTTACCTTTTGGATCTCTCTTTTTTTTATTTAGAATAATGTTTCCAAAGTTCACCCATATTGTAGCATGTATCAGTACTGGATTCCTTTTTATGGCAGAATAATACTGCATTGTATGGCCATACCACACATTTTATTGATCCATTAGTTAATGAGCATTCAGGCTGTTTCCATTTTTTAGCTATTACGAATAATGCTGCTATGAACATTTTTATACAAATTTCTGTGGACACATGTTTTACATTCTCTTGGGTGTATACTTAGTTGTGGATTGGCTGGATCATATTGTAACTATGCTTAATTTCTATTGTTTGTGTTGCCATGGTACCTTCATCAAGTGTCAAAAAATTGTATATGTGTGAGTTTATTTCTGGGGTCTGTATTTTGTTGTATTTTTTTTAAGTTTGTAGATCCTATGCGAGTAGCACACTGTCTAGATTATTGTAATTTTAAAGTAAATATTGAAATCAGATAGTGTGCATTTTCCCACTTCGTTCTGCTATTTTAAGACTGTTTGGCCTATTCTATATCCTTTGCAATTCCAAGTATAATTTTACAATGAACTTGTCAGTTTCTTCCAAAAAGATCTTTTGGGATTTTGATTGTGATCACATAAACTACATTGAAGGAAAATAGACATCTTAAGGGTATTGAATCATCCTATTTTTGAATTTGGTATATCTCACCATTTACTCTTGTGTGTTTATCTTAGCAATATTTTATTTTCTTAAAATTAACAATATAATTTCTTCCTTAAATAGTTGACAGAATTGACCAGTAAAACCATGAAACTCACTGGTCCTGACCTTGGAGTTTTCTCTGTGAGGAGTTTACTTCTTTAGCATCAGGTGTGTTAAAGTATAATTTATATAAAACTCATCTATTTTAACTGTATCATTCATTGAGTTTGACAAATAATATTCTCCTCAAATAGAGAGAGTTTTATTTTTCCTTTGCAGTTTCTGTGCCTTTTATTTTCATTTTCTTACCTAATACCCTGGCTAAAGCCTCCAGTACAATATTGAATGGAAGACACGAGAACAGACAACCTTGCTGTTGCCTTGATTTGAGGGGGAAAGCATTCAGTGTTTCATTGTTAGGTATGATGTTGACGGTAGGATTTCTGTAGAAATATTTTATCAGTTTAGAAAAGTTTTCTTCTAATCCTAGTTTTAAGAGTTGTTTTTCTTTCATCATGAATGAGGTTTGAATTTTATCAAAAGCCTTTTTGATATCCATTGGGTTGATCAGATACTTCTTTTTCTTTTTTAAGCTTTATTTATTTATTTTATTTTATTTTATTTTACAATATTTTATTTATTTATTTTTAGAGAGAAAGGAAGGGAGGGAGAAAGAGAAGAAGAGAAACATCAATGTGTGGTTGCCTCTCATGTGCCCCCTACTGGGGGCCGGGCCTGCAACCAGGCATGTGCCCTGACTGGGAATCGAACTAGTGACCCTTTGCTTCACAGTTCGGCGCTCAGTCCATTGAGTCACACCAGCCAGGGCTTCTTTGTTATTCTCATAATGTAGTGTGTTACATTGAATGAATTTCAAATGTTAACCTACCTTACATTCTTGGGACATAATATATTGATATTTTTATATATTGCTAGATTTGATTTGCTAAAATTTTATATATCCATGGGGATAATTGCTAAGTTGTTTTATTTTAATGTCTTTGGTTTTGGTATCAGAGCAATGATGGCCTCACAAAATGAGGTGGAATGTTCCCATCTATTTTTCTGCATGAAATTATAAAAAACTGAAAATCCAAATTTGGGCCAAGGATGTGGAGCCCCTGGAACTCTCATATACTACTGGTATAAGTTACATTTTTTCTATAATTTTGGCAAACTGTTTGCCAGTATCTACCAGAGCTTAACATATATCTACACCCTAGCCCAGAACTTTAACTCCTATCTATATGCTCAATAGAAAAGAGTGTATGTGTCCACCAAAAAGATATATTCAAGAATGTTCGTAGCAGCTACATTTATAATAGCAAAAACTGGGAGCAGCCCACATATTCATCCAGAGGAGAATGTAGAAAGGAAATATACTAATACAATGGAAATGTATACAACAATGAAAAATCAAACTACTGATACATTAATTTGGATGCATCAGAGACATAGTGATGAAGCAAAGAAGCAAGCCCGAGAGTATGGACTGTGTGATTCCATTGATATAAAGTTCAAGTGTTTACAAAACCTTATGGGTTTAGAAATCATATTAATGATTGGCTCTGGGTAGAGATGGATTTTTACTTTGAAAGGGCCATGAGGGATTCTCTTGGATGATGATAACATTCTGTATTTTCCCCGGGGTGTTGGTTGCATAGGTATTACATATGTAAAAATTCATAAAGCTACATTTAGATTTTAGGTGGTTTGCTGTGTGATTTATATTTCTTTTTTTAGTTTAGTTTTTGATTATGCTGTTACATTTGTCCCAGTGTTTTTCCCTGTTGTCCCTTCCACTCTGCACCCCCTTTCCCTGCAGCACTTCCCCCGTTAGTTCCCCCCATGTACATGGGTTGTACATGTAAGTTGTTTGGCTTCTCCATGTCCTATATTATTCTTAACCTCCCCCTGTCTATTGTGTACCTACCAATTATGCTTCTTATTCCCTGTACCTTTTCCCCCATTCTCCTCCCTCCCTTTCTCTCCACTGATAACCCTTCATGTGATCTCCATTTCTATGATTCTGTTCCTGTTCTGGTTGTTTGCTAAGTTTTTTTTTTTTTTTTAAGATTCAGTTGCTGATAGCTGTGAGTTTGTTATCATTTTACTGTTCATACTTTTTATCTTCTTTTTCTTAGATAAGTTCCTTTAACATTTCATATAATAAGGGCTTGGTGATGATGAACCCCTTTAGCTTTTCCCTGTGTGGGAAGCACTTTCTCTGCCCTTCCATTCTAAATGAGAGCTTTGCTGGAGAGAGTAGTTTTGGATGTAGGTCCTTGCCTTTCATGGGCTGGAACACTTCTTTCCAGCCCCTTCTTGCCTGCAAGTTTTCTTTTGAGAAATCAGCTGACAGTCTTCTGGGTACTCCTTTGTAGGTTACTGTCTCCTTTTCTCTTGCTGCTTTTGATTCTCTCCTTATTTTTAATCTTGGGTAATGCAATTATGACGTGGCTTGGAGTGTAACAATATAACATTAATCCTACTTATAACTCAGTGAGACCTTCTCAGTTTGCACACTTTTTCTTTATTTAGGGAAAAAAAATTTTGGTATTATTTGTTTATGGCATGTTTTTGTCTCCCAAAGTTTCTTTTATTCACAGGTAGATAGTCTGTATTTATTTGTTTTCTAAATCTCTTTTATCTTTTTGCATTTTTCCTTTTTTTTAAAGATTTTTATTTATTTATTTTTAGAGAGGGAAGGGAGGGAGAGAGAGAAAGAGAGAAACATCAACGTGTGGTTGCTGGGGGCCATGGCCTGCAACCCAGGCATGTGCCCTGACTGGGAATCGAACCTGCGATGCTTTGGTTCGAAGCCCGCGCTCAATCCACTGAGCTACGCCAGCTGGGCTTTTTGTATTTTTCTACTGTTTTTGAAAGATACATCTTCTACTCTGTCCTCTAGACTGCTAATGTTTTTGTCACAACAAGTGATCAGCTTCTCCTGCAACTTATCTACTAAATTTTTAAACTTAAATACATATTTTTTAGTTCCAAATGTCTGGGTTTTTTTTTTTTTTTTCATTTTTTATCCTCGCCTGAGGATATTTTTTTTAACTTGCTTTGGGAGAGAGAAAAGAGAGAGAGAAACATCAATTGGTTGCCTCCCATACGCACCAGATGGGGAATTGGACCTGCAACCGTGGTACGTGCCCTGACCAGAGTCTAACCCAGAACCCTTCGGTTATGGCATGACACTGTAACCAACTGAGTCACACCGGCCAGGGCCCAAAGGCCTTTTGAATATTTATAATTAGGTTTTCTTAACTGCAGACTTTAATTTTGTCCAGGTAGTGAGTTTTATTTTTTTCTCTCCTTCAGAGCATGGGTCTGTTTTAGTGAGGAGCTGCCTGTTGACATTATTTTTACTCTTTTACTTTCTGGGCATGGATTCCCTTAGATAGTAGGTTGAGAATATAATTTATCATGTGGACTTGAGTGTGAGCAGAAACTATTCATAATTATACCAGTATCAACAAAGAGTGTTTCATGGTAACAAGAATATATGATCACCACACCATTAGGTGCTAGCTTATGTCTTGTGTCTCTGATAGAATGGTGTATAGCAACAATCCAGACAGTGATGGGAAACTCAGAAACCTTGGTCCCTGGGGACAGTCAGTTCAATGGCAAGTAAATAGGCTCCACTCTTTTTTTAATTAAAGATTTTATTTATTTATTTGAGAGAGGGGGGAAGGGAGGGAGAAAGAGAGGGAGAAAGACATCAATATGTGAGAGATACAATGTGTGGTTGCCTCTGGTGTGTCCCCAACCAGGGACCTGGCCCACAACCCAGGCGTGTGCCCTGACTGGGTATCGAACTGGCGACCCTTTGGTTCGTAAGCTGGCATTCAATCCACTGAGCCACACCAGCCAGGGCTACGTTCCACTCTTGAGTGCTGACATATCTAGGCTCAGAAATTTAAAAGTCAGCAAATATGAGGCTTTCCCTCATTTGACCCAGTAAATTAACTGCTTCTTTCAGGCTGAATTCACTGGTTGCATATGAAAGTAACTAGCGGCGAACAAGGAGCTAGACTTGGATGGCAGTTTGTGCAGGTTGTGCCCTATACTAGGCTGTCCAGTAGAGGGAGCAGGTTGGGGCTGAAATCCAGACCAGGCTTCCCATGCACTGGTTGGAGTTGCTTTTTTTGGAGGAGTGGGTACCTTTTTCTATTTTACGCAGAGGTACTTTATAGGCTAGCGGTGCCCTGTGGTAGCAGATCCATTTGTATCCTTGATCTGCATATTCTTTGAATTGTTTTTGTTGGCTGTTCACTAGTATATCTAAGTAAAAGAAAACTTAAATCAGAGTAATTATCTTTGTCAATTTTGAAGCTTAAGCAGCCTTTGTAATCTGTTTTAGCTAATGTTTCAACATTATTTTTAAATGATCAGTTCCCCTTAATTTGTAATGTAAACTTTAATTACCCTCCTCTTCCCAGAAATATCTTTGTCTTCTTGTTTTCATTTTCTGACAATACATAATCATTTAAAAAGTTTTTAAGAAATTGAGAATTGTGTCTACTTGGCAGAAATAGGCATGGCTAACAATTTGGTACATACCCTTCAGACTACATGAAGCTATAAATAGAGACTTCTTTTGGTATGTATTTATTTATCTCTATATCAATTTATCCTGATTGACATTTATATGTTCTTAGGTTTGGATTTTTCTTTACCATCATAAACTATTCTGTACTGATACTGTGGCTTCTATTTTCTTAGAATAAACTGTCAGAATGAAATTGCTGGATCAAAGGGTATGTTCGTTTAAAGATTTTTCTTACTGTTATTTCCCTTCAGAATAGTTGTGCTAATTTACACTTCCGCCACTAGTATAAGAGAATGTTTTTTCCTTACTTTCTTGCCATCACTGCACAACATCATCTTCTTAATCTCTGTTAACCTGATTGATAGTTTACACAAAATAGCCATTTTGCCTAAGTTCTCAGTAAGTATTTGCTGAATGATGATATTGTTGTGGTTTAGTTTTTATATATTTAATTATTGGTGAGTTTGACCATCTATACCAGGCTGCTACATCTTTTTCCATAGAGGGTCAGATAGTAAATATTTCATTTCATTTTATTTTATTTTTTAGATAGTAAGTATTTGTGTATTTATTTTTCCTTTTTTAATATTTTATTTATTTTGTTTTTAAAGAGAGGGGAAGGGAAAGAGAGGGAGAGAAACATCGATACTTGGTTGCTTCTCACATGCCCCGCACCCCATGGGGGACCTGCCCCACAACCCAGGCATGTGCCCTGACCTGGAATTGAACCGGTGACCCCTTGGTTTGCAGGCCAGTGCTCAATCCACTGAGCTACACCAGCCAAAGCAGATAGTAAATATTTTAGACTTCACAGGCTACATGGTCTCTTTGCACCTAGCCAGCTCTGCCTCATTGCAGCAGTATAGCATCCATAAACAGCGTGTGACTGAAAGGCTGTGACTGTGCTTCCATATGTGCAGCAAAAAGCAGCCACTGGATTTGGTTAACAGGCAATAGTTTGCTGACCTCTGATTTATTCATGTTTGTTGCTATTTTTTATTGTTCTGTTACAGTTGTCCCAGTTTTCCCAGGACTTTTGTGAATTGCTAGTTTGTTTCCCTTACACCTTTTTTTGAAAATTGGGGGTTTTGTGGTCTTGCTGATTTATAAAAGCTCTTTATTTTACTTGGTCACAAAGTCACAATGTTAACCATTTGTCTTAGCTTGCAAATATTTCCTCCAGTTTTTAATTCATTTACTAAATTTGCTTGTGGTCTCTTTTTCCTCTATAAATATTTTTATTTTTTGGCATTAAATATTTTAGTCTTTTTATGATTTCTGGATTTCTTGTTATACTTAGGTCTTTACTCCAAGAGTATAAAAATACTATATTTTCTTTCATTGATTTTCTTTAATTTTTAAAAATTTGAGTAAGTATCTGAATGTATTTTTATTTGGCGACAGGGATATACTTTTATTTGAAATGTCATTTTTATTATGTACTAAATTCCCATATGTGCATGGGTCTGTTTCTGAACTCTAATTTTCCGATTTATGCATTATGAATTTTCATGTTCTTTTATATGGCATCTATTTTATCACATTTTCTAATGTATTATTGCTTGCAAAGGAAGTCTATTGAGTTTACATATATATTACTGAAATTACTGAATTTTTTATTTCTAATAGTTTTTCCCTTGAATTTCCTATGCTGTCATATCATCCTCTATAGATAATGATAATTTTTCCTCTTCTTTTTTGAAAGAAATACCTCTTATCTTGTTGTGGTCGCTAGAATTTATATGATAATTCGTATAATAGCGGTGATAATGGATACCCTTGCGGTGTTCCTGATTTTAATGAGAAGGGCTCTTGTGTTTCATTGCTAGGCATGTTCGATGGTAATTTTTGATAAACATTCTATCTTGTTTAAGAAGATTTCTCCTATCCCTAGTTTATTATTTTTTTTTCAAAATAAGGATGGGTGTTCATTATCAAATGTTAGTTTTGCATCAATTGAGATAATTATACAATTTTTCTATTTTAAGCAGATTATATAATAAATCATGTCAATATATTACGAATGTTGGGCTGTTCGTTTTTCCTGAGGAGGAATCAACTAGGTTAGAATGCACTCTCCTCCTAGTTGTGTTCTAATATAATGTTGGATTGTGTTTGCTGATGTTTTATTTAAAATTTTTACATTTGTCTTCTTAGAGAGGTGTGGTCTGATAATAATTTTCTCTTTTTTTGTGCTGTCTTTGTCAGGTTTGCTAGTAGGCATTTGCCAACCTTGTGAAAGAAAGCGGGAATGTAGTCATGCTCCCAATGATATAGAAAATTATGCATATACAGTTAAATGTGATGTAGCTGAAGTGCTAAAATGAGATAGAAAATGTCTGATCCTTGAGATAATGATAACAAATTATGTGTAAATCCTGTGGATCTAGTGCCTATTAGGGGAAAAGATCTTTGTCAACCTATGCAATTTCATATTTAGTTATGATTCATTGTAAGACAGGAGTGTCAAACTCATTTTCACCAGGGACCACATCAGCCTCGCACTTGCCTTCAAAGGGCCAAATGTGACTTTAGGACTGTGTAAATGTAACTACTCCTTAACAGTTAAGCAAGAGCTCAGCACTGCCACTGGGTAGAAACAAGGTGCCGGCTGGATAAAACAAGGTGGAGGGCCGGATTCGGCCGCGGGCCTTGTGTTTGCCACCTATGGTATAGGAGGTTTACTTTTGTTTTGGTCACTTTTATTAACTATATTTTCCTTAAAAATTATCCATTTTATCTAGATATTCAAGTGTGTTGGCATAAAATTGTACATATTTTTCTCTGATTTTAAATGCACTTCTAATCTGTGCCTATATTCCCATTCATTCTTTCATTTCACTTATTGAGCTGTGTGCTAGGTATTGCGCAACGGTTTCTGGCTTTCATGTTATACTCAGTGGCAAATGAGACAGCTGCGATGTTTGCCCCCATGAAGTCTACATTGGAATGTTGTATATTTGTGTTTTCCTTCTTGGATGAGTTTGCTAAGTATCTGTTATATTGATTTTTCATAGAAAAACCATTTTACTTATCATTTTCTACTGTTCCCATTCCTAATTTATTAATTTCCTTTTAAATAATGCTTTATTAATATTTATTTTAATTTTAAAAATAAGTTATTTACTTATTTTTAGAGAGAGGGAAGGGAGGAAGAGAGGGAGAGAAACATCCATGTGTGGTTGTCTCTCATGTGCCCCCTACTGGGGACCTGGCTTGCAACCCAGGTATGTGCCCTGACTGGGAATTAAACCAGTGACCCTTCAATTTGCAGGCCAGCTCTCAATCTACTGAGCCATATTAGCCAGGGCTATACATTTCTAATTTTATTTGAGTGTAATCTTAAAAATATTGTTGTTTGGGGTATTTTCAAATATACACAAAGACAAAATAGCATCATGGACTTTCATGTACTCAGCAGCTATCTTCAACAATTGTTAACTCATGGGCAATCTTATTTCATTCATATTTCTAAACCAATGTATTTTTAAAAGCAAACCTTAAACAGCTTATTTTATCTACAAATACTTCAGTCATACTTATCTACTACACAAGTTATCCTCTTGAAAATATAACAATACCAGTATCACTCCTAAATGTTAACAATAATTTGTTAATATTACGTTATATCAAGTCAGCATTCAAATTTCCACCGTTGTCTCATAAATATCTTTTCATAGATGAATCATTTGGTTGACCCATTTATTTCTTTTTCCAACTTTTTATTATGAAAAATTTTAAACATATAGAAAAGTGAAAAGAATAATACATCCAATAAAAACTTACATACAATCTGCCAGATTCAGCATTTGTTAATATTTTCCCTTATTGGTTTTACCTTGCTCTCTCTCCATATGTATATTTCAGTTTTATTTTGAAGGAAGCTATAGACATCCTGGTATGTCAGCATATTTCAATAATAAAAATAATCTTGCAATACCTGTAGTATCATTGTAACTATTAACAGTATTTCATTAATATCATCTAATATCCAGTTCATATTCAGATTTCCCCTACTTGTCTCCACTTAAAAAAAAAGACAAAGAAGCCGACTTGAAGGGTCTTCCACTGGCTAAGTTGGGGGCAGTTTTATCATCAAAATAAATAATGAATAAACTAAAAAGTATGATAAAAGTGAACTATTCACATAGTTTTAAAATACCTCTCCCACAAAATACTTATTAATTACATGGTGGAGTAAAATCACTTAAGAAGGGAGAACCCCAGCAGCCAGGGCCAGCCCTTTTTTTAATGGTAAAATTTCAAACATATTCAAAAGTGGATGGAATAACACTGTTTTAATATGCTTCTTTAAAAAACATTCTTGCCCTAGCTGGTTTGGCTCAGTAGATTGAGTGCCAGTCTACAAACCAAAAGGTCGCCAGTTCAATTCCCAGTCGAGGGCAGATGCCTGGGTTGTGGGCCAGGTCCTCAGCTGGGGGCATGGGAGAGGCAACCATTCATTGATGTTTCTCTTCCTCTCTTTCTTCCTCTCTTACCCTCTCTAAAAATAAATAATTCTTGCAAAAAATATTCTTATTAATCACTTATAGATCTGTTGTTTTCTAAGAAACTAGTCTATAAATTTAACTAGTGTGACTTTGAAATCACTTTGTATTTAGGTGTGTTCAAATCCCTGATATTTCAACCAAGGGAATACTGCATTTGTCAACAATAAATTAGGCAGTGAATGTTATAGTGAAGTGACCCATTGTTCTCCTGTAGGCTGGAGAATAATGTGTTTGGGTCCAACAATCATTTCTTAGGTTATCCTCAGTAAATTAATAAGTCTTAGGGGTCAGGTTAACCTGGGGCATCAATTTAATATTGAGATAATAGTACACTAATTTCTTCTCTGCCCTTTTAATGTGGACCATGGAAACTATAAATGATAGGTGAAGCACAGATACATTTGTGCATGCAAAATACATCTTGTCTTGTTTTCACTTAAAATATTTGTAATGGTTTGCAATTCCTTGTTTTTAAGTCCAAAGCACTTCTGAATTTAATTCCCATTCAGATTCCTTTTTTTTTTAAAGATTTTATTTATTTATTTTTTAGAGAGGGAAGGGAGAGGGAGAGAGAGAGAAACATCAATGTGCGGTTGCTGGGGGACATGGCCTGCAACCCAGGCATGTGCCCTGACTGGGAATTGAACCTGCGATGCCTGGTTCGCAGCCCGCGCTCAATCCACTGAGCTACGCCAGCCAGGGCTCCATTTAGATTCCTTTTAAGGTGAAGTAACATCTCTTGATTCCATTGTTATATTTTTGTTTGTTTTAAAGTGCATGTATCATTTATTGTCATGAATTTCTCCAACAGTATTGTAATGGAAAGTCAACCTAATCAACAAAACAAAGCAGGCAAAATAGAACCAGAGACATTGAAATAAAGAACAAACTGACAGTAACCAGAGGGGATGGGAAGGGAGATAATGGGGGAGAAAGGGGAAGGGTCATCAACAATCATGTATAAAGGACCCATGGACAAAGCTTAAAGCGGGGTAGGCTTAAGGTTGGGAGGTGAGGGTGGGTGGGTGGGGGAGCAGTGGGGGAGGGGAATGGAGGCAACTGTACTTGAACAATAAGAAAAAAGAAAGTCAACTTTGAATATCTAGAGAGAACTCTTTTTGTATCACAGATCATCAGTCTCCTTAGAACAAATTTAGCAAAGGAGCTTATGTAATTTTGAGGTCCCTTCGAGACAAAAAGAGAATACAAAATTACACTTAAATTAGGTATGGAAATGAATGGAACAAGACTTTTTAAATGAGTTCTTTTTAGGCAATTTACCAGAATAAATTACATACAGATGCTTTCTGACTATACCTTATTGCTGCTGTGTCCAAGCGAGGAGTCCTAAAGCTCAAGCTGCGCATGAAGCTTGACGAGAAATGTTCCTCGGTACCAACGGCTGAACTTCCAAGCACAGTGTACTAGCAGTCTGGTGAACTTGACCTTCACTATTGTAGTTTAGATGAAAGGTGTGGAGGTATTTTTGTTTTTATTTTTTTTACAGTAGTCAGGTCTGTTTTCTGGTTGTGGGACAGAATATTTACACAGAGCCTTGGGCTCAGAGGGGCCCTGGGCTTGGGTTGAGTGCTCTGTGGTCCCTCTGTTGAAATTCTTAATTTGATTTTTGGATATGTATTTTGTAAGTGAAGTTTAAGGGGATAATGGAGCGTGTGCCAGATCCTTGGAGCTCCTGCTGATGCCTCTTTCTCCACCCCACCACATCCCTATGATAGGATCTGGGTGATTTGGTCCCTGCCCACTGGTGTTCTGGTCCCCCAAATCCTCCCCCTTGCACCCCTCCCTTCCCATGGCCCAAGGACCACTACTGTCTTGTCCTGGGGTCGCAAATGAGTTGTGTCACCAGGAGGAGACCCAAGTTCTGCTTCTGGCTTTCACTCCAGGTGGAAGCCTGGACCTGGGGGCAGAATGGCCCAAAGTTGGACACCCGTGCCCTGGGGTATCTTGGGACTAGGCACAGCCAAAACTGTTCTGCCCTTGGTTGGCACAGCCTCTGAGCAGTCTGCAAGCAGAGGGTCTGCTCATGTACCCCTGAGCCAGATACTCCTGTATCCTAGCCCAGAGGTTACAATGCCTTAGGAGTTGCTCATCTCTTTTGGGTTGGAGCTGCCACCTGTGGGCAGGGCAAATAGGCTACCACATATTCATTTTGCACTGTGACCTGATAACAGCCATTTAACAGTTCTCTGCCCAGAGGATTGAAAAGTCCAGATGTTTTCTGCATATGGCACACTAGGCCACAACAGAGTCTGTGTGTGGAATGAGCCAAAAATCAATTAAATGCTCCTTGAAGACAGTTAGTGGAATTCGGATGCTTGGTTAAATTTAACCAGTTTTTAAAGAAAATGTATTGGGTGTGCTCACCAGTCCTCAGGAGATGGTAGGACATTGGAGTAGAAGTGACAATTAAGAGGTTGGATATAGGTGACTTTTAAGACCTGGAAAATTTAATATTCTAGGGAAAATGAATTAGTTCCTAGTGAAAGAAATGATGATATTTTCATACAAAAGTGATATAGATATATATGCGTGAATATAGATTGTGTCTAAAATAAATATTAAAAGAGAAAATGTTTCAGAACAGGGTATAGTATGGAATCCCATTCATGTTATGGGAAGATATGTATCACGTTTCATCACTTGGTGACAGTTGTGTTGTAATTTGCATGTTTGACTATGTGCAATAGCAGTTATAGAATATGATCAGCAGCATGGAATAAAACCCGAGAGACAGCAGTAGAGGACTATAGCACAAAAGAAAATATTTCTTTAAAAAAAGAATTTTCAATGATTGAGTTAAAAAGTGATTCTGAAAAGCTGAAATCTGAATAAATACTCTCTTCAAAATACCACAATCAATTTATGTCATGTAGTTTTTCATTGTTATGCACACACTGGAGAGAAATATTTGCATCTATATCCAAGTAAGTCTAAAGACCTCTTCCCATAAATATAAAATAAAGATTCAAATTTATCAGTGCTTCCTACTGTTACATTAAATAGTGGGACATTTTATAATCCATGGTGTTTTAGCGTCAATCCAATAGAGTGATGAAAATGTAAATTAACGCACAAGATATTTTATATATAAAATGTATGTATTTCTGGGAGGATAAACAAGAATGTGACCTGGATAATGAGGTAAGTCAAAGACTCTCAGGAGCATCATCAAATCAGTAGTGGTGAATTATGAAAACAAACAATAACATTAAATGGACCAGGAGCTCATGACTAACATGTTTACATATGCATATTAATGCAAATTAATCTTCAGTGCAGTGAGACTGGCCTCACAAGTTAAGCATGAAAATCACTTTCATCACAATGTAGAGTGATAGTTTATGAAAAAGAAAGAATCATTTTCAGGGGAAGTGCACCTGTCCTCCCAGAGATCACTGACCTACTGGGAAATGCAGTCTCACACTGGCTCTTGTTGAGATAGGGGAACAGTGTCCTACCCACCCAGGTTGGAGCATCTCAGGGACTTTTGTAGACTTGTGACTACTTTTTAAACTGTCTACCTTGAACTTCCTCCTCCACCTTTAATGAACTTGCCTTATATTTGTTTTGTGTATTATAGTTACATATAAGATTTTATTTGGGACCAAAACAAACGTTCTACCTCTTCACTAAAACAGTGCTTGAAAACTACCCTTTGTATGGGCTGTGGTTGCACAGAAGCCAAAGGACGGATAATAAACATCAACAGGTGTCAGAGTTATACCTGGGAAGACAAAGGGTTTGTCAACTCTGAAGGCTGTGGGGCTTATATAAGAGAGTAAGTAGGAAGACTTGAAGAGGGTAGCTTGAAGAGAGATACAAGGGAGGGGTGCTCATTGGTTATCTGGGATCAGTCTGGGGTCAAGCTTGTCAGCATTCTTGTCTGTGTTTTTGCTTTTAGTTGTTATTATGCCCTTGTGGACATGACATTGCCACTTCAAGGAACCACAGTATGCTGGACAAAAGCACACTCTTCTTGCAGTTCATAATTTACTTTAAGGATGATTTAAGTCCATTTAGTTCAGCCATTACCTTCTTTTTGCCTTGACGTTCTGTACTTATTCTTTAGTGAATGGGGTAGTTTGCAAGCCTGAGTGCAGCAATTAAGAGCTGGGGCTTTGAGGTCACATAGACTTGGTTTATGGTTCGGACACTTTAAAAGCTGTGTGTGGCCTTAAGCAGGCCATGTAACCTTTGACCTTTGAGGCTCAGGCTCCACATCTGTAAACTGGTTAAGTTACAGAACACCCGTGGGTCTATTGCTCTGGGTTCTGTTGCCCGCTGCCGATAAGAACTGTGGCTCTCAATGCCAGAGTTTGGTAAAAAGGAAGGGAATTATTTAATTAAAAGTAATTAGTCCCTGGCCCAGATTTAGAGTAACAGCAGAATTTTGCTGTTAAGTCCCACTGCCTTTGAATGCCCACAAACACACAGTTCTGCCCCCAGCCTTGGCCCAGTCAGGCCAGTATCAGAGCATGCCAGTCAGGCACCGCATTTCAGCAAAAAAATCCCCCCAAAACAGGAGTCTGTGGCTCACTTCTCCCTGTTCCCCCCAGTAATCTGTGCTCAGCTGAGCAGGCCTCCTGTGGTTCCCAACACCATCAGCCTTGTTGCCACGATCTCCAGTTCTTAAACCAAATCTGTATGGCACCTTCTCATGGCAGGCCAGTGAGGGTCCTTCCACCCCATTGGTCCTGCTGCACATGGCTGCCTGCCCTCTAGTTTAAATCCCAGCCTGGATCCTCCTCTGTAACCCTACTTCTGACTCTTCCCACAATCAGGTACATCTGCTGGCACTTTCATATTTTCTACCTTTCTTGGCCACCATTGTTAGTCCGAGCAGGTGTGGCCCCATGGCATGGAGCAAACCATTTCCAAGCTCTTGTACGGGCGCTATAACCTGGGTATCTGCTTCCCAGCTACATCATGAATCACAGTCATGCCCATCTCCCTGGCCCAGGCAAACTATTCAGCATTACTATGAAGCTAGCCTGCTGTTATTGATATGCAAAGTAACTCTCAATGGCTGTGCTCCATGTCACCTATACCCCAGCCAGGTCCTATATTCCCAGACACCCTAAGTTCTGGACCCCGCTACACACCTGTTATAGTCATACTAATTTGCCAAAGGTTGTTGCGGTGGTTAAATGATTTAATGTTTATAAACTGCCTCACATGTATTAGCTACTCAAGAAACAATACTGGTCCCATTGTTCAAGCACTATACTCTGTGCTTGTCCATTTAATTCCCTTGGCTCTGTAGCAACTTAGTAGATGAAACAGATGCACGGAAAGACTTGCTTCACTTTTGTGAAGGCTTAGCATTCTTCCTCTGTGATCAGCTTACTTCTTACTCGCAAGCCATTGCTGTCCACTTTTTTCACCTACCCACTACATATTTACTGCATCTCGTGGGAATGTTGTGCTGATTAAATGAGGTAATGAGCACTTAGCAGAATATTTGGCAGATAGTGACGGCTCAATAATTGTTAGCTCTTATTATCAATGGGCAGCATTGAGCACAATTGACTGCCTTTAGAATTAGATGGACATGGGTTGAATTCTTGGCTGTGCCACTTATTGCCTGTGTGACATTTGGCAAGTTAACCTTTCTGAGCCTCAGTTTTCTTTACAGATCATGTAAGGTGAGTCTGTTGCTGGAACTATAGGAACATTGTGAGGATCGAATGAGATACTATGTATAAAATTCTTAGAACAAGACCTGGCATAGGGCCAGTGCTCCAAAATGCAAATATTAATTGTAATGCAGATGACTGACAGGTCCCTATAACGATAAAACCAGGTTCCCCACTGAGAGTGAAAAGGAGGCAAGATGGCGCACCCTATGGTATTATTGCCCTGGGCCTAAGGGAGGCAGCTCTACCTTCCTTTCTGACTTCCTTCTCGAATCCCAATATTGTGCTATTAAACAATATGGCCACAGGGATAATAAGGATTTTCAGGCTAGTTTCTTCTCCCACAAATAGCTGCAAGGAGTTTTCAGTTCCTTTTTTCTGTTGCTCGTTCTGCCTCTTTCCTCACCGCCTACAGCATGTTTCCCTATAAGCAGCCATATCCTCCACCGATTTCATTGCTCTGATGTGTTGGTTGGAATTTTTCGGGCAACCAAACCAGCTATTGTAACTTGTTGCTGGATTGTCCCAAGAATGTCCAGCCTAATTTTTAAAATTAGCAAATAATTTGAATATACATTTCTTCCAAAAAATATACACACTGTCAATAAGCGGGTGAAAGATGCTCAACATCACTAGAGATCAGGGACATACACATCAAAAGCACAAGCCACTAGGGTAGCTAAAATAAACCCCCCCAAACAGTATTGTTACAGGGTGCAGCCAAGAGGGAGGACCCAAAAAGGGATTTGGAATGGGGTCCAGAACTCAAGGTGTCCAGGAAATTTTAGGATGTCCTCACCCCTCCCCCACACACGTGTGGGTTGGGGGAAGAGACACATGGAGCAGGGCCATTGAGAGCTCTTTTGCATAGCAACAGCTTTGCAGCTAACCTCTGGTGTGGTCATTTAACATATCTATAACCTTTAACTGGTTGCATAGATATGTTAAATAGCTGTGGCCATGCTCTGAGCCATGGAGAAGGGAGTGACTTCACCAAGATGTAACTGGGGGGCAGGTCCCCCGAGTTACAGCACCTGTGTGGGAGCTTGCAAAAGATTGGCTCCATGATATGGGGCCATGCTTGCCCAGACTCACGATGGCAGCCCAGTAAAGCTGGAAGGATATGAGAGTGCTGGCAAGAGTGCTAGCCGATGGTGGGAGGAGTCGGAAATGGGGCTGCAGAGGAAGATTGGCGGGGGTGGGGGGGAGATTTAAAACCAGACTTGGCAGCCACTGGGGAGAGGACCACAGCCAGTGTAGAGAGAGAATCACTCGGTCTTTAGCAGAATGGGGACTCCCACAGCCCTGTGAGAGAGAATCACCATGTGGCTTTAGCAGAGAACTGCCACATGGCTTTGGCAGAGTGGCGACTCCCCTCCTCGCAGCCATAGTGGAGGGAGAACCACACGGCTTTGCCAGAGTGGGGACCCCTGCAGCTTTAGAAGGGTGAACCACCACCCAACTTTAGCAGAGATCCCAGCAACATAGCTGATGGTGATGGGAACCAAGGGAGGCCTACCAGCCGAGACAGATTACTGGGAAGAACCAGGGGCTGCCTGAGCCAGGGACTTCTATTTCTTTTCCTGAGATACTATACTGCCCAGACTGGGCAAAGGGGGGAAGAAAGGACTGTGTGTGTGTGTGTGGGTTTTAAGGGACTTTGGGATTTTGATGAAGACATTAGGTCACTACTTTTAAGTCTGTACAGCAGTAAATAAACATTTCCTTTCCTTTTCTTTTCACGCATCTCTGGTGTTGAGAGATGTCTTTCCTATAAGGTGGCAGACATAACAAACCTGAGAGGTTCCTTTTGGTAATAGTATATTGCCCTTGGCCCCCCTGTGTTCTGTAACAGTATCAAGTGCTGTCAAGGATGTGGAGGAATTGGAACCCTCATACATTGCAAATGGAAATGTAAAAGGATGCAGCCTCTGGAGAAAAGTCTGGTATTAACTGAAAAGTAAACTGTTGTATTCAGAGAGCGAGAGAACAAATGCCGGAGACTTTCAGGTGTTTAAGGATGGTATTTATTGGCCAAGCTTTATCCTGCGCAGGGGCGGACTCCCGAGGTACCTAACAAAAGGCTGCAAAATGGGAGTCGCGCCCAACGCTTACAGCCTAACCCTTTTATTTACACGCCGCAAGCTTACAGAGTCAGACGTGGCAGTTAGTGGTTCGCTAGAAAAACCGCGCATAGCATAGCAACAGGGGAAGGGTTTAGCTCAGTGAAGAATTTCAAACAAAAACATCTGATAAGGGTCTCTAACTCATGGAATGCAGGATGTTCGCTCAACTCTGTGCTGACCTCTTTGTCAGCACTTCCCTGTTCCTGTTTTCTAGGAGTTAGACTCTGGCAGCTACAGTACACTTCCTTGAGCCTAACATTCCCCCATCTCTTTTGGGCATGGATCAAACCCTTGATTCTTCATCATTGGGGAGAATGGTATAAGGCTGAGACAGAACCATTAACTTCACTACTTCTTTCTTTAACGAAGGCAAGGAGCTTGTTAAGGATTATTGGTCCAAAGGTAAGGGCTAATAGAAGCAATAGGAGGGGTCCAGTGATTGCAGATATAAGAGTAGTTAACCAAGGGGAGGTCTTGAATATGGAAGCATACCAACTAGAGCTTTCTTTTCCATATCTCTGTCTCTCAATCTTTTGGTGAGTGTCTTGATATTTTCTCTAATTACTCCAGAATGGTTAGCATAAAAGCAACACTCCTCCCCTAATGCAGCACATAACCCACCTTGTCGGAGGAAGAGGAGGTCTAATCCTCTCCTATTCTGTAAGGCTACTTCAGCAAGGGAGTCTACTTGGCGCTCTAAATATATTACCTGATCTTGGAGGAGGGAAATATCCTTTGAAAAGTTTTGAGATAGCAATCTAAGGTTGGCTTCCCCTTGAATGAGTGATGCCGCCCCTACAGCAGCAGAACCCACGATTCCTATAGTAGCTACGATAGGGATGAGGAGTGGGGCCTGCTTTGCCCGCCCTGGGGAAGCAATGAGGACTTCGGGGTTTCCTCCATATAGATATACTTGGGGAATGATATAAGCACTTACACAAAGTTCAGGATGAGTGGTGACTATACACTTGAAGATACCTTGAGTGCACACAAACCATAGTCCTTCAGGAGCCTTCGTTACATTTGGGTTCTCTAGGGTGACAGGCAGGGTTTCTTGGTTAAGACAATAGTCACTATAATTGGAGTTACTTAAGGTGAAATTTGCCAGAAGGTAGCAAGTTCCCTTCCCATGGAACTCCGCTAGGGTGAGAGACCCTTCAGGAAAACAACCTTCTATCCGATCCTGGTTCTGGTCTCTCGTAAGGGTGACTGTGGTAGGAGCCAGTTCCCCTTCTCTCGAGGTGTTGGCCCCCAGCCCTACATAGAAAGGAGGTCTGGGACTGAGGCACAGCCAGCAAGACTCTGTAATATCAGGCTGTGTGCTGTTAAAGAATGGAAATACCAGCTTTTGACATGGATCCCATCTATGACTTCCTGAGAATGGTTTTTTTTTTTTTGTTTTAATGATTGTTCAAGTACAGTTTTCTCCCCCCTATGGAATCACTTTTCAGGTGGGAAACCTAACACCTTGACAGGAGCAGCTTCATCCCTGATCTAACTCAATCACAAGTTTACACGTCTTTGGGAGTGGGGGTTGGACAGGGCAGGGGAGAAAAAGATGGGGTGTGGAATGGTGACAACTGCAACTGAACAACAGTAAAAAAAAGTGACAAACTGTATACTTGTCAAGAATATATAAAAAAAAAGAATGGAAATACCTTATCTAATAAATCTAGAGTGTAAACCTCTTGGGGGCGTGATTTTTCTAGTAATGGGCTGTGAGTATAAAAGGGCAGTTTATGGCCCTGCTCCTCTGGCTTGATTGGGAACGAGCTTGCAGTAGGAGTCGTGGTGGCTCCACTCTGGTCTGGGTCTGCCTCATTGCCCGGGAGCTCAGGTGCTGCCGGGGGGGTGCCGGGGAGCTCACGGGCTGCCACCCCTGTCTGGGTGGCAGCCCGTTTCCCACTCTTTTAAGGAGTGGCCTGTTCTTAGTAGGAAGTTTTCTGATAGTGAAGAAGGTTCCAGGGTCAGTTCCAGACACATATAGTCTTAAGCCCCATGTTCTTCCCTTATTCCACTCAGGGTCGGTTGGGTTCTTTATAGTAATGGTTGGATTGCAGAGGCCCCTGTTACATCTGAGGTCATTCCAGCCTGTGGCCTCTTGGAGGGATCTCGGAACAAAGTGATGTGCTTATCCTTTCCCTCTCCTGGCTTCCATCCAAGTGATAGGGTCTCACAACCCCAGCTCTGGCAGTAGAAGTCCCCTCGAGACCCCCTCATCGGGTTGGGGACATCCATAGTGTTGGACTCTCCATAACCGGTTGTTTTTTAGCCCTTCGTCACAGGCAGTGGAGTAGGCCCCTCCAAACGGGCCATTTGGGATCTTTTCTTTTCCATAATATGTGCAGAGTTGGTCACCAAAGAACTTAGAGAAGTGTGTACTTAGTACTGCCATGGTATGATTGGTAGAGATTACTGCGCCGTCAGCAGTCCTAAGTATAACCCATTCTTGTTGTTCTAATCCTGTGCATGTAAGACAGCAAACAGTTACTAATCCTAGATAGAAGAGAAGGTGAGCTTCAGGGGCTCCCCGGGATTCTGCTTGACTTGCCATCTCAGAGGACTGCCTTCAGGAGGATGGGCTGGCTTAATATGGGAGAGATGGATCCAGTAGGGTTTCTCAGCTACCTTAACAGCTATAGGTGTGCTTAGGAGCACCTGGAATGGTCCATTCCATCAGGGCTCAAGGTTGCCTCGTCTGTGGTTGAGAATCCATACCCACTGTCCAGGCTCCGGTGGCTCTGGTAGTCCGGAGCTATGTTCCTCGTCTGACAGGGCTGACCTCTGGAGGGCTCGCACCTCGCTCCTGATTTGTTGCAGAGCCTGTAAGGACTTGAGGAAGTTATGGCTAGATATTTCTAGTTCCTCTCTTGTCAATTGGGGCACAAGGGGTATGGGTTGCCCAAACAGGATTTCATAAGGGGCCCATTTCTTAAGATAAGGGGTACATCTAGTTCTAAAGAGGGTGAAAGGGAGTAGCTCAACCCAGTTCTCGCCGGTCTCCTCTCTTAGCTTAATTATAGTCTCTTTTAGAGTCCTGTTCATTCTTTCTACCTGTCCTGAACTTTGGGGCCTATAAATGCAATGCAATTTCCAATTGATACCTAACTTAGTAGCTAGTTCTTGAGATATCTTAGAGATAAAAGCAGGTCCATTGTCTGATCCTAGGGCTAGAGGAATGCCAAACCTGGGTATGATTTCCCTCAATAAAACTTTGCAAACTGTGGACGTGGTCTCTCCTCGCATGGGGAATGCTTTTACACATCCTGAAAAGGTGTCTAATAATACTAATAGGTACTTATAACCTGACTTCCCAGGGGCCATCTCTGTGAAATCTACTTCCCATAACTCTCCAGGAGCTCTTCCCCGATACCTCACAAGGGGAGGCAATTTCTTGTTCTGCGCATTTACCCTGGCACAGATGCTACATCTAGAGACAATGGAATGGATAGTATCCCTAATGTTGGGCCCTAAATAATATTTCTTGACAAGCTGTTCCAACTTATTTTGCCCTAAGTGAGTACTAGTATGAATCTCTTTCACTATGTCTCTGACTACCCCCTCCTGGGGTAGGTAGAGCCTAGAGTCAGGGAGCTCTATCCATCCCTGCTGATTCTTCTGCCCCTTCAGCTGTACCCCTTCCTGCTCTTCCTCTGGGGAATATCTAGGATCCGGAGGTAGTGTTGGCTGGGGCAGCAAGGGAAGAAGTCTCTCTTGTGGCCCGGTGGCCGCTTCTCTTGCAGCTGAGTCTGCTAGGTTGTTGCCTCTTACAATAGGGGAGTTCCCCTTCTGATGTCCTTTGCAGTGGATGATGGCGACTTTGGCAGGTAGCCAAATGGCATCTAGGAGGGCAAGAATTTCACTGCGGTTCTTAATGTCCTTTCCTCCTGCTATCAGGAGACCTCTCGCCTTGTATATGGCTCCATGGACATGGGCAGTGGCAAACGTATAACGGCTGTCAGTGTAGATGTTGGCAACTTTTCCCTCAGC
Organism: Tonatia bakeri; assembly: GCA_004024845.1. Taxonomy (NCBI): domain Eukaryota; kingdom Metazoa; phylum Chordata; class Mammalia; order Chiroptera; family Phyllostomidae; genus Tonatia; species Tonatia bakeri. The sequence goes on along the minus strand of PVIA01001706.1, from coordinate 3,443 downwards.
TATCTGTAAGGCCCTGGTCAGTCCTATCAGCTCTGCTCTCTGTGCAGATGTCCCTGCGGGCAGCGCCCTCTGCCACAGGACCTCATCTCCCGTGGTCACTGCTGCCCCTGCATATCGCTGTCCATCCTTGATAAAACTGCTCCCGTCAGTAAAGAGGGTCAGGTCTGCCTTTACATATGCCTGATCCCTTAAGTCCGGGCAGGAGCCAGTCATTGTGTCAAGGATTTGCTTGCAACTGTGGACCAAAGTGGAGTCTGGTATTGGCAGCAGCAGGGTCGCTGGGTTCAGGGCCGCTGTTTTGAGAAACTGAACAGACGGAGGGTTCAGCAGCTGAGCCTGATACTGCGTCAGCCGCGCATTAGATAGCCACCTGTCAGGAGGTGCTCGCAGCACTTGCTCTACGTAGTGTTCCCCAATTACTTGTATGTCCTGTCCCAAAGTCAACTTACTAGCCTCCTTGACTAGTATTGAGGTGGCAGCAAGTGCCCTCAGACATGTTGGCCATCCCGAGGCCACAGGGTCAAGTTTCTTGGACAGATAGGCGACGGGCCTCTTCCACAGCCCGAGCTCCTGGCTTAGTACCCCCAGTACTACCCCTCCCTTTTCTGCTACAAATAGTTGAAAGGGTTTGGCCAGATTCGGCAGGGCCAAAGCTGGGGCAGCCACTAGGACCTCCTTAAGCGCTTGGAACGCTTGCCTTTCCTTATCTGTCTATATGAATCGCTCTTCCTTTACCCTGGTTAGTTCGTGCAGGGGTCTAGCTAGTTCTGCAAAGCCCAATATCCACAGTCGGCAGTATCCTACTGCGCCCAGGAATTCTTGTACCTGCCTTTTACTGATCGGCTTGGGGATCTGCAGAACCATCTGGATCTGCTGGCTGGACAGTGTCCTTTGCCCTCCCTGTAAGTTATACCCCAAATAACTTAGTTTGCATCACAATCTGGGCCTTCTTGGTGGAGACTCGATACCCTATCTGCCCAAGATCTTATAGTAGGTCTGAGGTGGCTTCCCCACACTCCCCTTCATCCTTGGCAACTATGAGGATGTCATCCACATACTGGAGCAGTACGATCGACGGGTGGGAGGAGTGGAAAGCCTACAGATCTTTGCTGAGGGCCTCATTAAAAATGGTGGGGGAGTTCTTAAACCCTTGTGGTAGTCTGGTCCAAGTGAACTGCCCCACCAGTCCATTTTCTGGGTCATTCCATTCAAAGGCAAAGATCTCTTGGCTCTGAGGCGCCAGGGGAATACAAAAGAAGGCATCCTTCAAATCTAGGACTGAGTAATAGGTATGGGTTGGGGGCAACGAGCTCAGTAAGGTATACAGGTTGGGCACTGTGGGATAAATAGTCTTTACCTGTGCACTTGCCTCCCCCAAGTCCTGTACTGGGCGGTAGTCCTGGGTACCAGGCTTCTGGACGGGGAGTAACAGGGTGTTCTAGGCTGATTGGCATTCTCGGAGTATGCCTGCCTCCAGTAGGTGCTGCAAGTGCCGTGCAATGCCCTGTTTGGCTCGAGCTGGGACCGGGTATTGCCTGATCCTAACTGGGCTAGCAGCGCTTAGCAGCTGCACCAGGACAGGCGGTTGGTGGGTGGCCAAACCTGGCGGGTTAGTCTCTGCCCAAACTCCAGGTACCCTGGCACGCAGGGCATCCGGAACCCCTGTTCCTTCCTCCTTACCGCCTTGGAGGGTGGCAAGTAAGTATTCCTCAGGCAGTGGAACAGTTATTTCTATCTAAATTAACCTCTGCGTCCTTGTCCCTCGTGGGGCTCTCCTCCCGTCTGAAGGTAACAGTGGCCTGAAGTTTCTGCAATAAGTCCCTCCCAAGTAGTGGGTAAGGACAGTATGGGATGACTAGGAAGGAGTGGGTGATGGTGCCTCGGCCCAAGTTAGTGATTCTCACGGTAGCCCATGGATAGGCTTCTGCTCTGCCCGTTGACCCTACTATTTTAGTAGTTGTATTCTGAATTTGTCCCTGGGGTTTCTTCAGGACTGAAAAGGTGGCTCCCGTGTCAACCAGGAAGTCTACTGGCCTACCCTCGACGGTTAAGATGACCATGGGCTCCTGGGAGCAGAGGGGAATGGAGCCCTGGCCTCGTCAGTCTAGAGTCTGGAGCAAGACCTCTGGGCCCTGTTTCAGCCCTTGGTTGGCGGCCTTTAACTTCGGACACTCTCTCTTCCAGTGCCCTTTCCTCTTACAATAGGCACATTGATCCTTCTCTATTCGCCGGCCCTGACCCTTTCGCTGTCCCCCTTTTCCTTTGGGAGGTTGTTTCTGGGCAGCAATCAGGATCTTGGCAACTTCCTTCGCCCTGCCAACCTTCGGATCATAGTTATTGACGTACACTTTCTGGGCTATTTCTAACAGTTTGCTCTTATTCTCTCCTTCAAATCCTATCTTCTGAAGCTTTTTCCTAATATCTGAAGCGGCCTGAGTCACAAAGGCTATATTCACTAGTCTCCTGTTTTCTTCTGCCTCAGGGTCTAGAGGAATATATACTCTATAGGCCTCCATGAGTCTTTCTAGGAAGGCTGCTAGGGATTCCTCTCTTTCCTGGATGACTTCACTAACCTTACTAAAGGTGGTAGGTTTTCTCGCAGCTGCCTTGAGCCCCCTCAGCAGAGCCCGGCGATACTGGAGGAGCGCGTCCCTCCCCCCAGTAGTATTAGGGTCCCAGGCCGGGGGCTGAGAAGGGAGAATGTCTTCTATCTCCCTTCTCCTGGCCATAGTCTCTCCCTCCTCCCCCAAGACTGCCTTTGCGCCCTCCCGTATTATCCTCTCTCTCTCCTCTGAAGTGAAGAGAGTTTGCAGAATCTGTTGACAGTCATCCCAGGTGGGCTGATGAGTTCTGAATATGGTTTCGAGGAGGGAGATTAGCCCCTGAGGTTTTTCAGAAAAGGGAGGGTTCTGATGTTTCCAATTATATAAATCGCTAGTGGAAAAGGGGACATAGATTAAACGGGGAGGCGCCCGCGGCAGACCATCTGGCACCAGCAATGCTTCCCAAAGAGGCAAAATGGCAGCGGTCCCCACTGGAGGCAGGGGGGTGGGACCCCCTGCCGGAGGTAAAATGGCGGGACCCACCACCCCCGCCGGAAGCAAAATGGCGGCAGTCCCCGCCGGAGGCAAAATGGCGATGGTCCCCGCCGGAGGCAAAATGGCGACCCCCCCCCAGCCGGAGGCAAAATGGCGGCACCCCCCCGCTGGAGGCAAAATGGCAGGACGCCCCCCCCCGCCGGAAGCAAAACGGCGGTGGTCCCCGCTGGAGGCAAAATGGCGGGACCCCCCGCCGGAGGCAAAATGGTGGTGGTCCCTGCCGAAGGCAGGACCCCCCGCCGGAGGCGAAATGGTGGTGGTCCCTGCTGGTGGCAGGGGGGCGGGACCCCCCGCCGGAGGCAAAATGGTGGCGGTCCCTGCCGGAGGCAAAATGGCGCCCCCCCG